>JAJPUD010006079.1:0-34350 GCA_023553655.1 Myrmecobius fasciatus | reverse complement strand
CTCATGGGATTTTAAAAAATAAAATGGTTTACAATTATTTCTGAGATGAAGGACAACATGTGGGGTGACTATGTTTGTGTACGTGTGTGTGTATCTGAAGTCCAAGGCTATTCTTTGCTTTATTAAAACCAAGATTTATTTCCCACAATTCCCATTTTAAGACATATTCCCAATGAATAGATAATTGCACTGAACTACAGGAAAACATTTAATTCTTTGATCTGAGGTTGATTAAGCTCCTTTCTTTAAAGACTTACTTGACCCTCTAATGGTAAATCAGCAAATTAAAGTTAGTCACTTGAGTGCCCAAGGTCTCTAATTATGTCTCATATGTTTGTCTTCTAATTCTTTTTTTTAAAGATATTATTGAATGTATCTATTTACATACACATTGAAATGTGCTGTGAATAACCTTACTATTTTTTTCTTTACAGAATAGCTATACTTTTTTTTTGACAGGCTTAGATAGTTCATAAATATTCATAATAAGTATTCAATGTTGACAAGATTTTCTTGAATAGTCTGGGGGAGAGTAATTTCCATTTATTTTAGCAATGGCTGGAACTGATAACTGGACTGGTCAAGAATATCTAGAAATATGAAATATGATCCATTTAAAACAACTGAGCCCCAGGTATGACATCTTTGGAGGACAAAAAGATTACAGCCTTGAGATGGTAATGAGAATGGTTTATATTTGTAATTCTTCATTCATACTGCAAGCTTGTCATGAAAATGAATGGCCTGCAGTTCTATGCCATTTTCCATTCCTGTCTCATCATGATAATAAGACATCAGAAGTTTAATGTCCAATATAATCTGAAATACAATTGCAAGTGAAGATGTGGGGGGTACTAAAACACTTGATACTTCTATTTACCTGTAGATCCTAGTTACATTCATTTCCCTGTAGTTATTCCCCACCTTCATCTAGAGAGTACTGCTGGAAATTGAATTAGAACTCTATATACCAAAAGGCAAATGACATGTGTCTGTTTTCCCAAGCCCCCCAGAAGGTAGAATATTTGTATTCAAACTCAGAAGTGCAAAAAGGCAACATTTCATACTGTGACCACAAGTAGGATTTAAAGTATAGATTATTTCTCTAAAAGAATGGAAGTCAGCTTTTAGTAAACTGAAACTTTCTTGCATGTCTATATATCAAGCATTTTAATGTATTAGATTTTATTCCTTCCTGTTAGATAAGATTTCTGGTTAATATAGAATTATCCGAATCAAATTAATATTCAAACCCCCATTATATTTTTAAAGCATATATAGAATTAAATAGGAAAAATCAGAATTTAAAAATAGTAATGATCTATCAATGGTAAATTTCAACAAATCTGAGAAGTATGAAAAATATCTAAAAGGTGGAGTTACATACAAGTTAGTGCTCTGATACATATCAAAGGGAAAGACAAATAAAATTATAGTAAAGAAGTAAAAATTCAGAAAGACAGAAAAGTACAATAAAGCTTTAAAGCACATGTGAGTAAATTTTGAAATAACATTTTTTAACATTTTGGTTAAGGGCAAAATTTGTGTTATTTGTCCTTTGTTCTTGACATCATGGGAGGTGATACACACAAATGAGTTGAATTTAAGTGACGGTGAGCTATAGGAAATACCCAGAAAGGATATTTCAGGGAGGGCTGAGCAAAATGTTATCAGATTTACAGAGATAGAACAGTAAGTTTCATCTAAACAAGTTCAAACCTGGCCTCTGGCTCCCTCTTCTATTGTATGTTTCTTTGATTGTAGATTACTGAACAGCAATCCTGAAATTCTTATTTTCTTGTTGGTGAAGAGGGGAATTTCTACATCTAACATAGGATGAACTCTAGTCCAGGCTTGACTTCCCATAAGACATAAACCCGAGAGGAACTATTTGGAGAGTACAGAGCCAAGGTGAAATGGAACATGCCTGTTTAGAAATCCCACACAATGTTTTTTTATGGTTTTTAAATCTCAATCTCTTAAGGGTGTAATCATATTTTTAAATTATTAAGCTTTATTTTTATAAATATGGACTTTGAGGTCTTCGATGTCCTATTTTATTTTGTGAAAAGGAAATAATTATCTTCTACTTCATTTATATTGTAGCTGAAATACCTTTCTCCCTCTGCCTTCGAAGATATAATAGACCTAAACCAAACCAAACATTTAATTATATTTTCCTTGGGGGAACCAAGGAACCCCAGGATCAGTGTGGGAAAAAAAAGTGCCTAATGCCTCTCATTAGAAGGCAGGATGCCCTGGAACTGAATTCAATATGATCACATATGTGAGTCCAGAATAAAGGGGTCCCTTAACTGAGAGTAAAAGAATACAATGGTCCTTTAATCTTGGGTATGAGTTGTAGTTTCTAATTATTACATTTGCATAATCTTCCATATGAGAATCAGCTTAATTTGGTAGAGAAATTGTCTCCAGATCAGCAAGATCTGGGTTCAAATTCTGAGTCAGATACATTCTGGTTGTATAACCACAGGCAAGTTATTTAAACCCCTTAGTATCTCCAAACAATAATTTCAAATTGTATCTTGCTAAAAAGGTTCAGATCTATATTGGTAAAAGTTTCTTATGAGGACCTCCCTAAACCCATGAAATGAGAGATATGATTAAAAACAAAAACAAACACTGCAAATATTTTCATAGTGATCTTTTTGCAAATACATATCATGAGTATTATAATATGATTTGACCAAATGTCCTAAGTTTCTCATTTCTCTTGGATGCAAAATAAAAGTAACTTTGCCAATTCCTCCATTTCTAATTGCCAAGGAAAAACCTGTGACCAATCTTTCCATTTAACTTCAATGCCCTATTCCCTAGTTTGGTTTTTTTTTCAGATTTAAATGATGGTAAGAATGACAAGACTAAAATGATTCAGTTGGTCTGATAGTATATCTACTTTCCACCATGTGGTGTGACCCCTTTAGCAAGGATTTGTTAAAATGCAATACTACTTGTCACTGAACAAGCATCTTATCTATACAAAAGCGACAGCTAACTTTAAGTTTACAGAAAGTCTAAAAACCTCCTGATTCTTACCATGCTCCAGCTTCATTTTTGTCATTCTGTGAAAGTGGAAGGAGCTGTATAGAACTCTAGTTTTATTGTATGTCTCTTTATTTCGTGAGTAACCATGGCAGAAATACTCATTACCAAGTGTCTACTATGATCCAAACACTATGCTAAATGCTTTACAAATATTTGAAAGCCTCATAACAGTTCTGAAAAATAGATGCTATTATTATCCCCATTTTACAGTTGAGGAAAAGTGTGGCTAACAAAAGTTAAAGTGATTTGCTCGAGGTCATGCAATAATTATTCTATTCTGGGAGAACTCTCACATCATGTTGAGTCATCAGAGTAGAACTTTTTAAAAAATTAAATTAATAAAATTATTTAAAACATATGTGTGAACAATTCTTCAACATTAGCCCTTGTAAAACCATTTTCCCCCTTCTCCCATGCCCTCCCCTAGTTGGCAAGTAGTCCAATATATTTTAAACATGGTAGAAATATATGTTAAAGTCCAATATATGCATACATATTTATACAATCATCATACTGCACAAGAAAAATCAAATCAAAGCAGTAAAAAAACAAAAGATAGAGAGAAGCAAAATAAAATGCAAGCAAACAACAAACACTGAGAATGCTATGTTGCAAACCATATTCAGTTCCCACTGTCCTTTCTTTGGGTGTAGATGGCTCTCTTCATCATTGAACAATTGGAACTGGTTTGAATCATCTCATTGTTGAAGAGAGCCAGGTCCATTAGAATTTATCATTGTATAATCTTGTTGTTAGCATGTTTAATGATCTCCTGGTTCTGCTCATTTTACTCAACATCAGTTCATGCAAGTCTCTCCAGACCTCTCTGAAATCATCCTGCTGGTCATTTCTTAAGAACAATAATATTCTATAACATTCATATACCACAATTTATTCAGCTATTCCCCAATCGATGGGCATACATTCAGTTTCCCAATTATCAGAGTAGAACTTTATTGAAGTAATGCCATACATCTTGAAATGGAATAATCACTCATTTTCTTAGCAAATATGTTGCCTTCATTATGAAATAATTTAAAGTGAAACTTATAATAAGGAGAAAATAGTTCATGGAACTGGGCCCTGATTTTAATTTTTATCAATTAACACATTTTCACAAATGTAACAAAAAGAAATATTTCAATCTTTTAAATAGTTTGTACAATAGATTATTAGCTGACAATCAGCAGTGATTAAATCAAATATTCTGGATTGTTTAAATTTTGTCCAGATATTAATTTTCAGAAATAAGGATATCATAGATTATACTTAACAATAGCATATTTCATCTTTGGCCTTTTTGATGAGTCAGAAGAAATTTCATTGCATTGCCATGAGGTCCTCACTATGAAAACCAATTACCTTCCAGAAGTCAATGTACAGAAGTGTCATTCACTAGCACGAATAGAATACTAAATAGCACAGAATTTTTTTACATTTGTAATACTTCCCTAATTTGTAATTTCATCCAGGATAATAAGTTTACCAATTCAATCCAGATCATAAGGCAACATAAGTTGTCATCTTTTGAAACTTGTGTATTTATTTCCATAAATCTTTCACAAAAGCACAGGAGGCTTTTCTCTGGTTCTTTTAGTACCAGGGGAATGATAATGTAGGGCTTAAGTTATCTTTCCTTCTATGTCCTGCTCAACTTTTCCCTATTTATGCCCTTGATTCTATCTTTCATACAATTCCTTAAACCCAATTGTTGGTAAAATGATTCAACTCACTAATGTGCACCATATGGATTTTCAGAGCTTTGGGGATTAAGTATAATTCTGATTCTTCTGAGATTATGCTGTCACATGATTTGAAGTCATATTGCAGCACAGGGAGTATCATGGTATTAAAAACATGGACTTTTCTTTCAGTGAACAATTTCACATAATTTAAAATGGAAGTCAGTTTTTCACATGTAATCCAGTTCAATATCTTCTTCCTATAAAATTCTGAATTCATTTCATTATTCATTAACCACACAAGACACATATGTACATACACACATATATAGTATGTGTGTTTATATGTATATGTGTCTATATATAGACATTCTATATATACACATATATCTACATTTATACATTATATAGTAAACAAGCATACATATGCATAAATATATTATTTGTAGAAGTATATATGTGCATGTGTTTATATATGTTAACTCATTAAGCTGAGCATCCAGAATCACGTTATAATCTGATTGACAAATATTTTTCAATTATTGTTTTCCTAGTGTGGATAACTGGAACAGTATCTTTCTTGTAACTGTGTTTGATACAATATAAAAATGATGACAGCTTTACTAAAATATTACCTTAACAATGAGAATGCTTTCCACTGAAATCTTTCTAATGTAAACATGGTAGTAATAGTACAATTTTATGCAATTACACATAGAATACATGACATTGTCATATGTAAAATAATGAAAAGAAACATTGTCAGGTATATGTGATTAATTTTTATGAAGCATAATTTGTCAGTACATAAACAAATAGTTTAATAGTTAATTCTCACTAATTTCATCAACATGAATATGCCTATAATTGTATAGATTGAAATACATCCAAATCTTTTTATCCTGTTTAACTCATATTCATATCCTGCCAAAACAAATCTTCCATAGTGTAACCTTCTTATAGTCTAGGATATTCTTCTAGAGTCCTTGCCATACAATAATACTATGTGATGATTAATTCTGATGGACATGGCTCTCTTCAACAATGAAATGTTTCAAACCAGTTCCAATTGTTCAGTAAAGAAATCCATATACACCCAGAGAGAGGGATATGGACTAAAACATCATTTTCATGCTCTCTATCAATGTTTGCTTGCATTGGGTTTCCTTTCTCAGATATTTTTTGTTCATGTAGATATGATTGTTCTTGCACAGCAAGATAAGTATGGAAATATGTATACATCTATTTGACTTGTCAAGCATTTTAATATAATTAACATGTAGTGGACTTCCTGCCATCTAGGGGACAGGAGGGGATTAAGGGGGGAAATTTGTAACAGAAAACTTTGTAAGGGTCAATGTTGAAGAATTACCCATACATATGTTATGCAAATAAAAAGCTTTAATAAAAAAAAATAGAGTTCTTGCCATAATGTGAGTACCAAAAGAGCGATCTTTCATTTTCCTCTTGCTTTCACTGCATGTCTAGACCTCTTCTTTTTTTCCAGGAAAACAGTCATTTGGTTATCATTTTTTACTTTAAATTATTATTACCATGAATTCATACATCTGTAGCTGGAAATACCACAAAAGCCAACCCCTCCCCATATTTTAGAGTTAAGAAAACTGAAACCTAGGAAAGTCAGGATTTTTTTCTCTTTACATTTGTTCTAATCCAGATAAATCTCATTTATTTAGTTAGTTTTGCCCACTAGACACTGTGATACTGAGTCTAAATGTTCTTGTTCTATTGTCATTGATGAAATTACTTATTTTGCTATCTCAACAAATCTTTTTTTTCCATTTTTCATCTTTGATTGTTGATCTTTCCAGTTCTATCTTAAAATGTCCTCAGGATGATGTGACTTCACCAGGTCTCTTGCCAAGCTTTCAGTAAACTATATATTTTTTCTTCCTTTCTTCCTTGTTATTTTATGCAACAAGCCTGTTTGTAATCTTCAATTCCCATCTGATTTTCAGTACAAGCATATAAATCCAAATTGTTGTTGCCTCTGGGTGTTTTTTCTCTCCATTTAGCAAGGAAATCAAATATTTGCTGACTATGATGGTTTCTAATTTTTTTTTGTTTCTTCATTGTGATAATTGATTTACACTTACTAAAATATCTTAGGAAATAGTGATAATCTATGCTGTGTAGGATCTTGTATCAGTTTGCCATCTTTTAACTTTAATATTTCATTTAAACACCTCCGGTTGGAGTTATATGAATTGCATGCCATATCATCTCTCTTTTTAAAATGTTTTCATTTAAATTTGCTATTGATTTTTATCTTTGATACAAAGTTCAAAGGTTTGATTTATGGAAAGAGTTGATTCAACAACTATTTATGAGTGCATAAACACATAGTTTAAGAGTTAATTCTCACTAATTTCATCAACATGAATATACCTATAATTGTATAGATTGAAATACATCCAAATCTTTTTATCCTGTTTTAACTCATATTCATATCCTGCCAAAACAAATCTTCCATAGTGTAACTTTCTTATAATCTAGGATATTCTTCTAGAGTTCTTGCCATAATGTGAGTACCAAGAGAGCTATCACTGGTAAATAGTTATTTCCTGCTTATTAAGATATTATAAATTCATTTTTCTGATATGAGATTGAAAACTACTGATGGGCCCAGGGATCTAAGGTAATCTTTCTTTATTCATTATGGGATCCTCAGCATTGTACTTAAGATATTGATGTTAATTTGACTCTACTCAACTTAAGTAAGCAATTTACAATAGGTTTGAGTGCAGAGAAGGCCTGTCCTCTACTGGAGGGAGCTAGGCTCATTTACTGTCACTCTTGTACTTGTTAGATTTCCCACTCCAATTTCCCCAGGGGCAAAAGAATGCTTATAGCTTGTACTCATGTCCAAAATCTCTATCAAAAATAGATAGCAGAAAGATTCTCAATGTATAATATTAATTAGTTGTGGGATTGATATTTACTTCTTAGACATAAGAGAAATGCTAAAAATATAATAGTAATAAGCCAAATTTTACAAATAAACTTAAATAGTATTAACTATCATAATATTCTGCCAGGACATCAGTACCTAGAACTATCTATATCTGAAATAGGTTGTATGCCTGTTAATTAGGCATTTTACATTTCATCTTGGCTCTGTACTGTCGAAGCAAATTTTGAGTGAAGTTTGTCAATCCAGATAAAAATATGGACCCATCCTCTTGCTGGTGATCATAATTTCCAAAAAGAAAATGCTTCTGATTTCAGTAAACTCTGAGCCAGGAATCCAAGATCTGTAGAGCTCTCAAACTTCAGGTCACATCTAAGACTGGAAACATTCACTTCATGACTAATGTTCATTTGCTTACTTGGGAAAAGAAACACAAAACAGAAAAGGCATCCAAAATTTCACCTGAAAGTTAAACTAAGTGGAACCTTTTGTGTACAACTGTGCCAACTACTTGCTACTATTTCTTATACAACACATTTTGTTATTTTATATAATTTTGTGACTCTAATGGTGATGAATATGTGCTCTTAATGACACTAGGCTAATGCAGAGAAGTCTGATGAGATGAAATCAAATTGAAATTATTTCCCAATATTTACTTCATTTCTCTTATTTCAGTTCTGAATTTTCTTATGCACACATACCATGCACATGCACGCACACAGACACACACACAAATACACACACAGAGTTTATTACTTTATTACCATCTTTTTTTTTTGATTCTGTGGTTTTTAAGAATGGATATTTCTCCAAGGAAACATAACAAAGTTATAGCTCTCCAGGCAGCTAGATGGTGCAGTGGATAGAACACTAGTCCTGGAATTTAGAGGACCTAAGTTCCAAATGGACTCAGACACTTACCACATACTAGCTGGTGCCCCTGGCCAACCCAGTTAACCCCAGCTGCCTCATCAAAAAAAAAAAAAAAGTTATAGTTCTTAATGAGCACATTTCAATCTTATAAATATTGTAGCAGCTGTTGGTGTGAGAACGTCAAAAATTCCAAGTATCATTAAAAAAAAATTAATCCAATCCAAGTCAAAATGAATGTCTGATTAAAAATGAAAAAAGAACACTAAACATTAGAAAATTATCTTTATAAAACAACTCAATTTTCCTTAATAAACAAAAATCTTAGATCCTAGAAGGTTTATATGTTGTTTTCTTTTCCTTCATATTTAAACAGTTCTTTTGAAGTTGAAAGAACAGTAGAAAGATTAGTTTTAGGAGGGGGAGTTTTCACATTTTTTTAAGCTACTAACCATTTTTATAAGAAAAAAAGTGTCATGGGAAAAACATTACAAAGATTGAAGTACTAAAAATAAAAAAAGGGCAACACATTCATAAGTCTTCCTTTTTCCTTCAAGATCAACTAAATTCAAGACCATCAAGTAACCCTATAAGATCTAAGCATCTTTATCAAATTGTAAGACACATATTCAAAAAAAAAAAAGACTTCTAAGCATCTTTATCAAATTGTAAGACACATATTCAAAAAAAAAAAGACTTCTAAGACTTAAATGTTTGCACTAAAAATTTGACAACTAATTTTACCAAGATAATTTTAGCTGGCTCTCACAAACCAGTTTGAGCTAGTTTCGGTACATCTGTATTTAGAAGCTACAATTATCATTTATATGTGTGTATATGTAAATATATACATACATACATATATGCATACAGAAAAAGAGAGATAGACAGAGAGAGAACTTGAGCATTATAATAAAAGATAAGTAAACATTCCCTGAAAGTGTTCTCAGAAAAAAAGACACAGTGTTTTTCTGGTACTATGTAAATATATAATCTTATATAGTTATATACACGTGTATGTAAATACATTTTATATACTCTATATATTTTATTTTGTGTGTGTATGCATATATACTATCTTATGTAAACTGTAAAATAAATATGAAAAGGCCTATCCTCAAAGATTTGGTTCCTAAGAAGTAAATTATTTTGGCTATGACAACTCTAAAAATTACAGGTATGATGTGATGAAGAAGGAGAAAGTCAGATCAAAATGTTTCTTTTAAAATGTTAATTATGATGATGATGACAAATTTTTAGAGTTTTATATGTATAACTTTATTTGAGATACAATTCAAATAATTTTTACTTCTTAAGTACCTATGATCAATGTAAAACCTCTGTTAAATTATCAATTTCTTTGAGATTAATTTTTTAAATTTAATTACATTTGTCTCATTGGCCATCTTAATTAAGAGTTATCATATCAGTCTAGTGTATAAGTTTACTGGAATACATGCTGTTTGACTTTACTATCTGGACTCAGATTCTAATTGCTGCATTTATTAAGCCATACTTGTAAGGTGCTAATCAATAACAAATAATTATGCAATCAATTAATTCTATACTCCAGTGCTGGGATGGAGAATGAGGTGCGCGAAAGAAGACAAAGTCACCGCTCAGGAAGCTTCTAATCTACTTGAGAAGACAGCTTAATTCTACAGCCTACTTTCTCTCTGTTGACTGTTTCCTATTGATTCTGAAGATAACTTGTTTGTACATAGTAATTTGTGTGTTCTCTTCCCCATTAGATTGTTAGTTTGTCAAGAGTTGAGACAGTTTTCTCTTTGTGCCCCCAATTCTTAACACAGTGTCTGGAACTTAATAGAATGTAAATGCTTATTCACTATCACAGGAGACAATGAGCAGTTGTGATAAGACAAGTCAATAATGATTTGCTAATTCAGCATAAGAGAATTATGTTTTCAGCACAAATGAAATTCCCAACCACCTGTAAAGCCTACTTCTTTTTTCTTCCCTGTGACTTTTTTTCTGGATAAGAAATTCCCCAAAAGATACCGGGAAATTCAGATTAGTAACTAACTCATCTGTAATTTACATTCTTAGAGTGATTGAGATGTCAATGAAGAGTTAAGATCTATGCTGCAGACCACATAGTTAATATGTGTCAAAGATAAGATAAACACAGGTCTTTTTAACTTCGGGCAGTTAGGTGGCTCAGTGGCTAACACATGGCTTAGAATCAGAAAAAACCAAGTTCAAATTTGGCTTTAGATACTATTTGCCCTGTATTACCTGGGCAAGTCACTTAATACTTTATCTCACTTTCCTCATTTATAAAATGAGCTAAAGAAACAAATGTCAAGCACTCCAGCATCTCTGCCAAGAAAATCCCAAATGAGGTCATAAAGAGTCAGACATGACTAAAATGACTGAACAACAATTCCTGACTTCAAGGAAGGATGTCTGATACACAATGTTGTCGTCTCTTTAACAAAACCTCTTCTTTTAGCATCGGTAAAATTTTGAAATAATTGAAACCCATTAAAATGACAGAATGTGTTTGTTTGTTTTTATTAACATAGCCATTATAGAGAAGCAAGACTGCAGAGTGGATAGAATCTTCATTGGCACCAGACTCAGCATAGATCCAAATCCTGTCTTTCATTGTGGCTCTAGTTAAATCATTTACTTTCTGAATGCTCAATGTACTCAATTCGGCTCTCTGAGACTAAATTGCTCTGAAAGTGCCATTATGCATTTGTGGGAGAGTTTTCTCAACCAGAAGGAAATTCCTTATACAAGTGAAGTCACTTCCCAGTACCTTTCTCTTTCTATTAACTATCATAGATGGAAATATTTCTAAAATGTATTATATAATTCTTTGATTTCTTATACAAGAAGATAGGAAATACAGAAATCATATTGGAAAATCATTTAACTTTTTTGGAGATGCCAGGTCAATGCTGACAATAACATTTACTTCACTGTAACACCTTTACCTCAGTGTTTATAGAAGTTTATGGGGTTTCCTCCCCAAGCCAAACTAAACTAAATTATCCTATGATATTATCCTTTAAATGTGTATATGACATACACAACATACAAAATTTTTCCTTTTGCTCTAATAACTCAAACCATCTACCTTCCATAATCTTATCTCCTAGAGCATAGAAGATTGGTTAAAGTCATGAATTTAAAAAATTGGTTCCTAGCAAATTAATTAAACTCCACCTCAACTTACTTGGCCCACATTGAAAAGTAAAAACTTTTATTTATCTTTTAAGTTCTTCCTATTGCCTTATCTTCCCTGCTGTGCTTTCAAATCTTTTCTTCTTTCCTTACTGGCACAACTTAACTACTCACCTATTGTATTAGTAGCAATCACATCATGAAGTTAAATGATTGCTAGGTTTTTCAGGTATAGGCCCTGCATTTAAATTGTCTTCAACTTGTAGCTGTATAATCATTGACAAGACACTAAACCTCTCAGACTCTTAATCTCCTCGTCACTGAATTGGAAATAATAATACTATTTACCTTCCAGTACTATAATGAAGAAAATTCCTTGCAAACCATAATTTTATACATTATGCATCAAACATTTATCATGAATTCCCTTCTACTCCCAGCCTCAACAATCTCTACCATTGTTCCAGTCTCAGAGAATTAAGTTACTCTTTCTTCTCTATGTACCCTTGATCCCATCTCATCCCATTTGGGGTGGGGGGGTAGAGGAGGGGAAGCCTGACCTAAGGAACCTTCCTTCCTTTTCCTTTTCAATTTCTCCTTTTCCACTGGCTCCTTTTCCATAGTTTACAAATATTCTCAATTTCTGCTTTAAAAAATACATGCTCTTTTGACCCTAGCATTTCCTTCCTTTCACTTGCTATATTAATGGAAAAAAAAAAAAAAGGAAGAAGCATCTGCATTTATTGCTTCTATTTATTCCACTCTTCAATCCCTTGACACCTGATTTTTATACATATACATATAGGTATGTATCTACATAGATATATAGATTCATATGCATGATATATGTGTGTATACATACCCCAAAGCTATTAGATAGATAGATAGATAGATAGTTGGGGGTTTTTTGTTTGTTTGTTTGTTTGTTTTTGCTGAGGCAGCTGGGGTTAAGTGACTTGCCCAGGGTCACACAGCTAGGAAGTGTTAAGTATCTGAGACCAAATTTGAACTCAGGTCCTCCTGACTTCAGGGCTGGTTCTCTATCCACTACACCACCTAGCTGCCCTAAGCTATTAAATCTTAAAGCTGTACTAGACAGTGTTTTAGATAGTCTTTATACCTATGTCTATGTCTTGACATAGAGAGGTATATAAGTATATATGTGTGTTTAAGAATATGTATATATGCATGCATTCTTTTTGTTCAATCATGGCAAACTCTATGTGATCCTGTGGATTATGTCAATGTTCTCTTGGCAAAAATTAGCTAACACAAAGGATTTGTTGTTGTTCAATCATGTCCTATTCTTCATGACTCCACTGAAGTTTTCTTGGCAAAGATATTGGAGTATTTTGCCATTTCCTTCTTTATTGTCCCCTTTTTACAGATGAAAAACTGAGGCAAATGGAGTATTAAGTGTCATACAGCTAGTGTCTAAAGTCATATTTGAACTGAGGTCCTCCTGACTTTAGGACTATCACTCTATCCACTATGCTATGCTACCTAGCTGCCCCATATACATGTCAATGCATGTGTATAAATGCATGTTTAAACATATGTATATATATATACATGCAAAAGCACTGCCAATTCACAGATACATACACATGCATATATAACTACACATGCAAACACATACGTACATGCACATGTGTATACACACACGCACACACATATATGTATGTATGCAGTGGGACTCCCCATTTCATGCAGTTTTGAAATACAGGGGCCATTCATGGGATCCATACCACTATTAACTGACTTTGAGCTTTGAGGTGCTCTGTTTCCAAACTGTGCTGATTTATTCCTCCTTTAAATAATCTGGTAGACCTCTGCTTCCAGGAGCTCAATGTCAAGGTATGTCAAAGTTAGTGGGAGACACCCAAATGACATAACCTACTGCAGCTTAGAACTCCAAAGCTCAAGGAATTCGTCAACCTGAATCTCCCTGGTAATGGGGCTCACAGATGTGCACTACCATGGCTAAAAAATAAATATTTCATATTTATTTATATGGTGCTTTGTGGTTTTCTTGCTATTATATTTTTCTTGTGCAGTGTTTATGCGATTTAAGGGATCACAGACTTTGACTTGCTTGCAGCTGTTTGATTTACTGAGCATCAAGAAACTTTGCTTACTGGTATTCTGCTGGTTCTCCTTCAATCTAATCATACAGTAGCAAAGGTATCAGGTTTATATTTACTACCAAGTTCATTAGGTGGTTTTTAAGAAGCATCACATAAATGCAATGTGTTAGTAAATAAAAATAATCAGCTTTTTATTAAAATCACTAAGCAGACCCTTCAATGATAGACAGTTATCCTTATTAAAAAGATGAGCTATCCAGATAATGAAAATTCTCCAGATGCTTTGTTATTGGAAATATGAATGCTCCTCACATATTTATCTAGTCAATGCTCACAATGTGATCCAGGTGGATGATAATGGAAACCAGAGAATAACAGGTACCATCCTCTTCTTTTCCTTATCATGCAGAAAGGTAGCCTATTAAAGACACATCTGGCATAACAAGACCCACTGATTATTTCCAGCATCCATCAATCTTTCTTAGCATTTTTGTGGTAGCTAATGCTACTTTCCTTTAGGGGTTCTTCAAATTCTTAAAATCTCATTAAGAAATCATTACATTAAAAGAAAATAAAATGTCCCTGAAGTGCAAGAGGCATATGCCCATCCTAAAAGTAAAAGTGTACAACCAAAAGAGAAACTTCCTATGATTTGCTGGGAGATATTACCTAAAGGGCATATATATCATCCTAGAATTAAGACTGCTTGTTCTCTCATCCAGTTCTACCCCATGAGTTGGCTTTGAACATTTATCAACACAGCAATCTATTTGAAATGCTTACATGAGGCCAAATTGTTGCTTAAAAGTCCTTATTACATAACATTAGTCATTGGATTTGATATCTGCAGAACATAGCAAAAAGTCCAAGAATTTATTGAATGTGGTCAATGGGAGCAAATTCAGTTAAATACAGTTTTCCTCCTTTTCCCTCCTTTCTTTTTCTCCTTATTTTGTATGTGGTTTTTTTTTTTAATTTAACTTTCCAAAGCCCTTTTCTTTTGAAATTGTTCCTTTCTTGAAGTTTCTTGAACTTTTATTACCTCACGTATTTAGAAGTCTTCAAAGTTGCCAATTCAAGACAGTACTTCAATGATCATTAACTTTATAGTAGAGGTAATCTTTCTACCAATGTAGATCATAACTTCTTCCCAAATTATTTAGTATGTTCTAAAAGTTACTATATACGAAAAATTCATTATTCAACCAGCCTAATGTTAAGATTCTAAATCTAGCTATATATACAATAGCAGTTATTGATCATTTTTCACATAAAATAGAACCTCCCAAAGGTTGTGCTCTAATGAAGTTATCTCCATAAGTAAGCCAGTCAATTAGTCATTCAAAATACATTTATTATGCACTTACTTTGTACCAAGCATTATTGTTTGTCTTTCATCTTCAAAAGGGAACTGGTTATCATAGGGTAATGTCTTGACTTACATACAAATTGGATTTAAGTGAGTTAGAATTACACAAAGTCATCAATCTCACTCTCTCTTCCAGTCATGAAAGTACAGTGGCAAGACAAAAGCCAAGACAACTGGTGATGATCTGGGATACAGTGGATGACCTTGGCATTTTTAAAGTCTGACCAAGCTTTAAGCACTTTATATCAGCTGCTTCAGCTGCCTTTACAGGCACAGAATAAATTGTTCTCACCTCTCATTTCACTGGGGCAAGTCTTCATACACTTGGTATAGATACTCCTCTAATTCACCAAGAGATGTGAGGTCTGTCAAATCTCAACCTGTTTTACTCTCTTGGCAGAGATGGTTTGCCAGGATGTGAATGCTGTACATAAAAAGCATGTTGGAGTTACAGATAAAAGTTAAATGCCTAATAAACACAAAAGGTGGATGAGCAACCCCATAAAAGGCTCAGCAAACCCTCACCGCTAGTCCACTTAGAACATCTCATAGCAGTGAATCAAGTATTGGGAATAGAAAGAAAAGTTACAATGCAATGTGGTCCCTTCTATAAAGGAAGTTACATCCTAATAGAAGAGACATGAAGATATGTACAGACAAGATAGAAAAAGTGTAAATAGAAGGTAATCTTAGAGATTAAGGCTTAGTAATAGAAGGGGGTGGGAGACATGTTGAAAGGAAGACCTCTAGTATACCCTGTGATTTGACCCAAAGCTAAAAGAACCAGATAAGCAAATGTAGTTCATGTGAACTCAAGAGTTTAGCTATGTCTTTACCAAAGTTACTTCTGAGGTTGGGAGTAAATCTTTAATCCCATTGGCTCAATCCCCAATCAGTGTGTCACCTTTAAATGTTATCAGTTGACAGTAAATCTAGCCAATTATTCTTAAGTAGCTATTAGAAAAGAGTTTTTAGGTGGTACAATAACAATTGGTACAAAACAGACACATTCTTTAAAGGCCTATGATACATTTTCCCACAAGTACATTTTGAGTCTGGAAGAATATAGGTTCAAGTTTAGAAACAACAAATGTTAAACTGAAATTCATATCTTCTTGCTGTGGAAGACTTTTTCTCCCATCTATGGGAGAAGTTCCCCTTAATCATGGCTCATTTGCTTGCAGCTTTGTCCTTTTCTCTCAATTTATACATTGCTGCCAGGTGATCTAGGACTTTCAATTAGGGCACTGAGGGGAAGATGGAAAATCCAACTTTTTCCATTAGATTCTTCAAACTGGAAAAGGCCATTCTCTGGTCAAAGGGAAGGAAAGGACCTGTCCAAAGCCAATGGCCAAAGATCATCAAATCCCCTCTCTTAATGGTTCCTCCTCAGTAATGTATAAAAAATCCACATTTGCTCCAATTTCTGGAATTTAATTCCTTCTCAGCTTGTTTATTTTTGTAAAGACAGTCTCTGGAACTTGGTCAAGATTTCTCTGTCTTTCTGAACATTATTACTGTGGAAACAGCTTTCAAATTCAAAATCTTTTCTAAGTTATTTTAATTGATTGACATATATTCTCATCTAGCTAAGTAAGGGGTGCTAAAATGACTGTGGTGGAGGTAATAGAGAGTCATTCAATTTATTAAGTAGATGGGAGATATAGTCAGACCTACACTTTAGAAAAGTCATTTTGGCAGCTTAGTAGGGGAGAAGTTGGAGTGAGGTGAGATGGGTCAGAGAGATCAGTTGCAAGACTACTGCAATAGCCAAGGGATGAAATAATGAGGTGCATGAGTAATGGTTATGGGAATGATGGAGATATGTATGTGTTTGAATGTGTATGTGTGTTCATATGTATCTATATATATATGTATATATGTATTTATATTCATGCACCTATATATATTTATGTACACACATACATTGGAAAGGCAGAAACTATAAAATTTGACCAAATTATTTAGATAAGATGAGTGCAAATGACAAATTAAGGATGATGCTAATATAAAGATCTTGGATGACTAGGAAGATGTGGTGCTAGGAAAATGGTGGTGTTCTTGATTGAAATAGTAAAGTTGGGAAAAATAGAGGTTTGGGGGGGAATAGGCTCTATTTTGGACATGCTGATTTTGAGATATTTATGGGACATCTAATTTGAGGTGTTCAAAGGACAATTGGTTCAAAGGACAGAGATTAAGATTGAATATATAGAAATGGAAAACATCTTTATAGAGATGGCAATTAAATCTGTGGAAGCTAAGGGGAATCTCCAAGCAAGTTTATATAGAGAGAAAAGACAAAAGACAAAACCTTTAAGGACACTCACAGTGTATAAGATGAAGTTTCCTTTTCTGTATTGGTTGTATTTATAGGCAATGAAATTCCTTCCAGCTCTCAAATGGTGATTCTATAAATCTGTAAAGAGGATTTTAGGGTAGCCTAATACTATATAGTATCCTAGGCTTTATGGAGATTGGTTAATATAATTTAATAGATATGGAAACTCAGTCTCAGAGAGGCTATTTACCCATAGTCCTACAGCAAAATACCATAGATAGAACTTAAACTTTTATTTTCTGTCCCCAAGCTCAATATTAGTTCTTCACTCGACTTCTGGCTCCGCTTTGATTTATCATAAAAATTAGCTCATAATTAATTCCTCAAAATTATCTTCTTAGTTTGGACTCTTTCTTTTATATATTTCCATGTTTCACCAAGAAAAATGTACAGGCTTTTTAAAGTCCCTTCCTCAAGGCTCTTTAATCTTGCCACTAGGGAGGCAGTTTGCTGTAATAGAAAAAGACTTCAGATCCAGAGATTCAGAGTCAAGAAACAATTCTATTGCATGCATGAACATGAACTTGTCCTCTCAAAGTCTTGGTTTCCTTATAGGTAGAATGGGAACAATAATATGCATGCAATCTACTTCATGAGGCTATAAGAAAGCACAAGGTAAACCCTAAAATGATAACTAAATGTGAACTGTTTTTATATTGTCAGATTGAAACATACACATCCAGCACAGTGCCTTGTACAAAGTAGGTGCTTTATGAATTTGTGGAAGTGAACACAAAAATTAAATGATCCTTTTTAAGGTACTACACAGCTCCAACAATATTTTAAACTATGGTGATAAGCTCAGTAGTTTCTCTTTAACCATGAACTATAATTACTGTGACTTTCCAGTTTTTATAAAAACTGGATAGATTTTATAAAACAGGTCAAAATTACATTTCAAAAGTGAGATGTTGCCTTAATGTTTCCTTAAATGAACTGTTGACAAGCCTTTGGAACCCTCTAATAGTAAATTTGGCTTCTCTTGTGGCAAAGTTTCTTCCATTCAAATTGTTAAAATATAGTCATTGCATAAACCTCGATCCAAAATTTTCATTTCTTTTTTTGAAATGCCACTGAAAGGGTATTTGTCTCTACAGTCTGACTAAACTTATAGGTGAATATTTGTAAAAACCGATTGCTAAAACATATCTCCTTTGATTCACTGGTAAAGAGAAAAGAAGGGCAAGATGACTCTGCTTCTATTTACCCTGGCATCAGCTCAAAATAAGCCTTAAAATTACTTTTTGGTGAACAAATAGTGTGGTTTCTCCATCAAAAGGTTATTTGTTATAAAAAGAGCTTTATTCTGTAAGACATCAGGAACATTCACTGTTTAATTGGAGCCACCAAGCTGTTGGCCAGTATGAGGTCAAAGTCATGGCACTTTATGAGGTTTCATGTCCTGATTATAAAAGAAACAGCAAGAGGAATAGAACCAATTTCTTTCCCTGGGGATTCCCTTAAGTTCAGTTACACCAAGAAAAAATAAACCATAAACTAGAAGACTGAATGTGCTTTATTAACATCTTAAGGACTTGCTAAAATACACTAGAGAAGGTTAGACCATAGTGGGGGAAGAAGTTGTTGTTTTGTTTTGACTTAATTCTCTTGGTTGGGGAGAGGGCAGGATTAAATCATGCTATTCTAATTTCTTTTCTCAATAGAAACACAAAGACAATTTAATTTTTTTTTCTCTTTGTTGGTCTTAACTTACTAAAGAGGATCATAGATTTTAGGTTGGAAAAGAACCATAAAAGTAATCTGGTCTGCCTTTTCATTTTATAAAGTGCCTTGCTCAATGTTATCCAAATAGTATAAGTGTCAGAGATGAAATTCAAATCTAGGCCAGAGCGTTACCAAATATCAAAGTTTTAAGTCTACCTCCTACCTGAACAAGAATCCCCATTACAATACTACATATATAGTCATTCAGCTTCTGCCTGAAGATCTCTTCAGTGATAGAGAACAAGGACCTACTCAGGCAATCTCTGTCAGCTTTAATTAGGAAAATAGGTTTAGAACTGGAAAGATTTTACATATCAAGCACTTCATTATATAAATGAAGAGATTGATCTAGAGGGGCCCAATGATATGCCTAAGACCACATAAGTAGGTACAGTATGTGTGGTCCAGTTAATGACAGACATAAAATTTGAATCCAATATCTTTGACTTTTAACCCATCTTTCTTTCTATTATACCATGCTGACACTAGATAGATATATCTTTCATTGTGTGCTCTGGAGAATTTTCCTTTCACCACTTTTTTTCTGATAATTCTATATAGAGTCTTTAAAATAGTATGATAGATTATCTCTATTTCCTTGTATTTATAGTCCTACATGGCCTGACTAGTGAAGATGGGCTACTTTCTCAACTCCAAGAAAACATTGATGATACACATTATCCAACTTCTGATAAATGGTTGACAGACTCAAGCTACAGCTTGAGACGTGTGCATACATAATATATGTATACAAATATGCATATACAAATATGTGTGAATGGATATTGCTGTGCATACACATGTATATATTCATACATATATATGTATATATATATATGGCAAGTATTTAGATTTGTTTTTCTTGTCTATGCTTATTTGCTACAAAGATTATAGCTTTTATTCAGAGGGGCAGTTAGAAGGGAGCTAACAGCAGCGCAATAATATTATGGTTTTCAGGGGAGGAAAAAAGAGGTCACTGAAGCATTTTAAATGCCCAGCAAAAGGAATTCAAAAGGAAATATAGACAATAATGATAACTTTAAAAGTAATATGTTAAGATATATTTTTGAGTATTAAAGCAAACTCTTCATAAGATTCAGCTTCACATAATTACATATGATCCTCTCTGTTCTACTTAATATATAAACATCTTTTATGTTCATTAAATTCAGAATAAAATATATTTTTAAAAGGATGAATTATCATCTTTCTTTCATATAAGTTTCCAAATTCTAGAACCTAGAAAGTCATCATTCTTCCTGCCTAGCAAGGATAAAAAGCAATCTGGAAACTTATAACAGTTTAGGGACAGAAAAAGGTTAAGTGTAACCTTCATACAAGAGCATTGTTACCATATCACTCTTAAGGGTATTGTTTATATCTGTCTGGCACAGCCAGTCTCATAGCTTCACAAGAAGGTATTGGATATCATTACCATGTAGCAGTGATATACTCCAGAAATGAGAAGCATTTCTTCCTTACTTATAAAAGCCAGAGGTCTTAGGAATATCCTTTTCTAGTTGATGTTCCATTAAAAAAAAAAAAGAAAGAAAGAAAGAAAGAAAAGATATTGAAACAAGGTCACTGGATAAAATTATATTGTTCTAATTTATAGTGATTTGAAAGTGCATTCAAAACTATGTCAATGAGGGGAAAATCTCAATCAATACACTCATGAATTAAAAATAAAATCAGAAAAAAATCTTTAATCAAATGTATTCTTTAAAACAAGTTCCAATTAAAATCAATTTTGATTTTGTCAGGTAATTTAGATGAACTGATTACATGCTACAGTACATGTCACTATAACAAGCACTAGGCTCAGTTAATAGTGTCCTTAATTTTGAAATTAAACATATGAGCATATGGGGGATGATAGATTCTTTTTATAATACATATTTCAAATAGAATTGCATTTTTCTTATACTACACTTATTATTTAATAAGACATCACTTAGTAGTAACATATATGATTATTCTTCATAGAAAATTATATTCTGTTATTGTACCTGCCAAAGTGTTTAATCATGAAAATTTCCCCAGTCTTCCTTTTATTTCTGCTCTTTTCCCCTATCGTTTTGTCAACAGGAAAAAAAATTCAAGTAGATAAAATGGAAAATTAAACAATTGTTAAAGATATTTGATTAAGGTAGATAGACTTGTCATGATAATTCAGAACAAAGATTTCTCCTTTTTCTTTAACAACAGCCTATTTTCCTCTCCTTCTAGACTTCCCTTTTGTCCCTTTAGCCCAGTCCCATTACAATTATCCCAATCAGTTCTTAACAGTTCACTTCACTCATGCAAATACAGCCTAAAACAAGAAACAGTTTTTGATGCTCTTTCATTTCCTCATCTGTAAAATGAAGGGATCTGTTCCAGATTTTCTCCAGGGTGATTCCATGAAATATGATATAAAACAGAGGGCTTCTTGAGAGTTTATAACTATTATACATTTTCATAACAAATTGACATTACCTGAAAATTCATTACATTTTTTCAGAGCAGTTTCCAAAGGTATGGCTACATAAAATCTTTTAGAACTTCATAAATACTGTTGAAGGAATTAAAATGTGTCCTTTTAATAGATACTTCTAAAAAGAAAAAGGACACATATGGCCATCTGGTGGTTACTGGGGGAAATACTTTTAAATTTTATCTTCATTCCATTCAAATCTACTGGAAAACATTTTCAAATCCAGTATGTATGGAATAATTGTATTTTTTTGGCTAGTATAAAAAATAAGCCAAACCATCGTCTTACAAATGGGGAAACTGAGGCCAAGAGATTTTAAAATTTGACATTGAAATTTGTGAATTATTACCGTGATTGCTGATTTTTTTAAAGGCAAATCCGAAATATATGCTAATAGAAAGAAATCTACTTTAAGCTCTACTTTAAATATAGAGTTTGTAAAGGGGAATCTTGCAGCTAATTAAAGCATGTTTATATCATGTAAATGAGTGCACATAATCTTTGCATCATATCATATAAAATGTTTTCCATGATATTTGAACTTGTAATTTACTAAGAATTTAAAATATTGACATTTGTAGGTTAACATTTTAAAGTGGCATATATTTCCCTGAAATTAATCAATCAAGATGTCTTTGAGTGTACACCGTGAGCAAAGAACCATGTTAGGCTTTGTAGAGGAGACAAAGGCATAATGATAAAAGAACCTAAACATCAGCTAGAATAAATATAAAACTGGCTGCTGAAAAGTATCAGAAATCAGCACGAAAGGAAGATTATAATCATATATGATGCTAAATAAATATAACTCCATAGGATAAGACATGTTTTATATTACTATCAAATGCTATACTATATATTTTTTATTTATTTATTTTTATTTACAAAACATATGAGTGATTTTTCTACAAAAACTTTTTTTTTTGTTCCAAGCTTTTCCCCTCCTTGCCCCCACCCCACATCCTAGATGACAGGTAATCTAATACATGCTAAATTTGTTAAATTATATGACAAATCCAATATATATATATATATATATACATATAATTTTTTAAAAAAATTAAATTGCTGTTATACTAAGAACTGACATCCCTACCAAAAAGCTCTTTCTAAGAAAGGAAAGGAAAATGGGTTTATTACATAATATGACTATAATAAATTGAAGAAAAATTTGGGAATATACTGAACAAAATTTGAAGGGAAAAATATAGAGTAATAAACTTTGGGAGGAAAACCATGTGATATAATTCTAGAAAGAAAATGCCTGGGTAGTGCATGTCAACATATGGAGAAAGGGATTCTGGACTTATTGTAAATGATGGGCCAAATTTAAATTAACAGAATGCTCCAGTTTCCTAAAAGGAAGTGATCATCCTGATATGTATAAACAAAAAATTATTTTAAAGACTAAAAAGTAATTACTGTTGCATAAATCTTACTTTAACAGTACTTCAAGGATCTCCGATTTTTTTTTTGCAGGTACTTTCTTCAGTCACAAATTCCACCTTTTCTGTATCTTCTATCATTTCCAGAAGGGGCTTTGTAAAAAAAAAATAAATAAATAAAACAAAATATAGATTTAGTACTTGAAGGAAACTTCAGGGTGTTCTAGTCCCACAAAGGAAAGAGTTTGTATAATCATCAATCACAGATACAGAGCTAAACAAGGATCTTAGAAGTCATTTAGTCTAACTCTTTCATTTTATAGATAAGGGAACTAAAGTTCAGAAAGGTTGATTCACTTAAGGTTACACATGCACACACACATGTATGCATGTATGTGCGGAGAGAACAAGAAAATAGAAAAGGTGGATTTTGAATTCTGGTCATTTGATTTCAAATCAGTTCTTTTCACTTCACTGTACAATGTTGCCCCATGGCTCTGACCTTCACCAACTAACCACGATGATGTTTAGATAGGAGGCACACAGAAGTAGTAAAGCCCATATCTAAAGGCTTTCTGGGTAGATTCCTTTTCAGCTAGAGTGTGTTTTCTGCTTTGTCCTTCTAACCTTTAGGACTCCAAGGGTACCTCTACTCTGTAAAAAAGAATTGTAATAAGACAGCAAACATATAGATGTTATACATCACACATTTTATTAATAATACAATATTACAAATTCAAAAATACTGTTGAGTGAATCCTCTATGAGTACCCAGGATTTTGTGTGCTATTAGTTAAAAACAGCTACTTTCCTAGGAAGATGATCCTAGTCAAAGTGTGCTCTGATTTGCTATTTAAATTCAAAAATAAAACAAAAGCATCCCTAACAAAGTTCATTGTCAACTTATGACAGCTAAAGGAGAACATATTTTTGGCCAACTAAGTGTATATTCTGATGGAGCTTAATCATACAGCCTGGAGGAGAAAGATTAGTAAATGCAATAAGAACAACGAATGAAAACCTTGAAAGTAAAGAACATTATTTTTCTAGATCTATTTGAATGAGCTAGATGGTATAAAAAAGTAGTCTTCTTTTAGAAATCTCTTCTTTTAGAAATACTAGCTGCTAAACAGTAATATCTACCCCTTTAAGAGAGACTGGAGATAGCAGTAAGTGAAATAAAATAATTTTATTTAAAATATTTATAAAAAGGGATATACTGGCAAATGGTTAACTGAATTTCACCCCCAAAATTCACAACATACTATTAAGTTTAATTTAATTTTGAATATTTTCTCCATCACTTCCTTAAGTGTAAACAATCAGTAAAACAATAAAATACTATAGTGTTTGCCAGTTTCCAACTGAAAATTTAACAATAAACTCTCTTTCTAATTTGAGCAGAGATCACCCACAAAGGAAAACAGCTTTTTTTGTCTATGTATGCACAGTGACAAGAAAAGATGACAAGTAAATGAATGCAAGAACATTGGTGAAATAGTGAATCCAGAATCAAATCTCTTCCCTTAGGTGAGCTTACTGCCTTTATCTTTTGGTTGAGCTAGGTTACCCTGAAGGCAATAGAAATATTCTTTTATTCTGTATTGTCTGGTATATACTCTCTTCGGTATATGTCTTCTTATTTCTTTTTCTTTAATTATTCCCCCAAGGAGAAATTCCTCCAAGTTTCTAGTGAAGCAAGCTGGGGATAGGAATATGATAGAGTCTACCAGTTCTCATGTTGGCTTCTTCCCAAAGTCTTTTTCTTCAATAATCTAAATGACATTTGGTATCTTCTATTTTCTCTCTCTGAAAGCCAAAAGTACCTGAAAAAATGGCAGAGCCCAAAGAGTATGAAAAAATAAAGCTCTCCTTTCTGTACTTCTTATCAACTCTGTCTCTCTCTTCATATAGATATAGGATATTGATATAGATATAGGATATTGAGTTCCACCATTGAGGAGAGTCTCACACCTATGTCTTTGGAATTTCTGATATACATACATACATGTGTGTGTGTGTGTGCATGTGCATACTTTTCCATATACACCCATTGCCTCCCCAGATAAACTGTAGTTACCAAAGGGAGGAACTATTTTTGCATTGTCTTTATATCCACAGATATAAATATACTGGCATGTGCTATTCACTTAATAAATGCTTGTGTTTTGATTAATATATTCTCCTGATAAAAAGTCAGTCAATAAAATACTTTATTAAACATATTTTATGTCCTATGTACAAATGAGATACAATAGAATAACGTTGTTATAAAGTATCTTTTCCTCATTTAAATTATTCCCCACGTGTTCCTGGAATGTAGTTAAATAGAAGAAAGTTCAAACCCATATTTATTGTAGGCTACATACTTCTTACTAACAGTATATGTCCTATCTTCTTTTGTTCCCTGCATTATTCTAAGGATATATTGGGCATAAGTTTGAAATAGAAATGTTGAATTCTACCATAAATCTATATACAATTCCTATCATAAATAAATACAATGTCCTATGAAAATTGAATTAATATTAAAAAACGGATCCGGGCTATTGTTAAAAGAAAATAGTAGCTTTCTCAATTCCAAGAAAAAAAATCATTACTAAGTTCAAAGAATTAGAAGAAGAAAACAAAATGAAAGAAATTAAGGCAACCTTTATCCTGACCTAAATGCCAATAGAAAGAACCAGGAGCTTGTTAAAATAAAATAAAAAATTCGTATCAATTAATCATTCTGACTCTTGATTTTAAGACTAAAATATACTGACTATGTTCAAATGATAACAATGACTCAACATGTCTTTTAATATCACCTGATTGTGGCCAATTTCAATTTGTATTAGTTTGCTCACGAGCAAAATTAATAAGATAATAATGACTGCCTTCAGTTGGATATTGTAATAAAAGTAAATGAATATATGACTGAAGTTAGGAGCTATAGCTAAGGACACTTTAGGCCACTAGATTGTAACTGTTTGTATAGAAAAGACATCCAGGTGGCTTTTTACCCATTTTTAAGAAATGCAAGATTAAATATACTTTATAATTATTCCTTGGTTCAACCTCACCTGAGAGATAATAGTTTCCCAGTCTCTTTCTTTGATTCTTTCTTTCTTTCTTTCTTTCTTTCTTTCTTTCTTTCTTTCTTTTTTTTTTTTTTTTTTTTTTTTTTTTTTTTTTTTTTAGCAATGAGACTCTTCTCTATCCTAAGGTATCTAACTTCTGGATATCCTCATTACTGAATCTCCAGTAGAAATCTTATTTTCTAACAAGACATAATCCACTTTGTGTTCATCGGCCATATTATATGCTATTTATTCTTAGGGAAGACATATCTTCTCCTGTCCATCAGTAGTTCCCAAGGCCTATTTTTTTTCCTCAACTTATAGGCTACTTGTCATAACTACTAATAGTTATAACTAGCAATGTTAGCACTTAAGGCAAATCCATTTTCAGAGGATGGGCACAGCATAATTTATGGGGAGGAGCAAGGTCACCTCTATGTTACAATGAAATATCAAAGACTTGACAACAGAGGGCCAGTGACAGATCTGTTGCCTAAGGACCTCTACTAAGTTCAAGAAACTAATCACCCGTATCAAGCAATTAATCAACAATTATTCATTAAGTTTTGTATATGTACCAGGTACTATGCTAACCATGGGGGGGGGGGGGGAAAGAACTAGCCCCTGCCAGAAAGGAGGTAAGCTTCTATGGAGGAACAATGTATTTGCATATTGTCCCTGGAAATGAGATATTTTGTAGTTGCTTCTAATTAATTTGAGTATTGAAAGCATTACATAAAAATGAATAGTTTTCATAGAGGCCTTGTTTTCAGAGCTAAGTTTACCAAAATATATGGTTCACAGTCACTTTTTTTAGACCATAATAACTCTCAAAGAAAAATTAATAGAGAGCTAAAGGTAGAGAGATTATAATCTGGTCAGTTGTGGGCAGTTTGCCCTCAGTAACAAAATAGCAGACCCTTCAAATATGAAAGTAACTATTCCTTCTGTTAAGTCTATCATAATTTCTTATTATTTAGTTACATAGATATAAATTTCTCTTCCCATATTCCAGTGTTTAAGGGATGAACACAATTGTAGTCATGTCTAAACAAAAAGAAGATAATACATAGAGAGATCAAAAGAGATTTTGGCCCTAAACAGCAAGTTGACTGCCAACCTTTTTAATGAGTGTAGTTTCTAAAGATTATCACAGCAGAATCAGTAAAAGTTCCAATCTATACTTTCTCACAATTGAGAGTTAAAATTAGTCACTTTTCTATCAATCTCATATACTTGCCCTAGTAATATGGAATGATAATCTTTATTTCAGATTCTTTAAACATTACCATCTACCTGAACAATACTTTTTTAAAATTATGTACCCATTTTCTTCATTATACAAATTATTTATTAAGAATCTAGCAATTGTCAGGCTTTGCTTCTCTTCATATTATTATTATTATTATTATAATTAGATAGGTGGCACAGTGGACCTGGAATCAAGCAAATCTCAACTCAAATCCTCTCTCAGAAACTTACCAGCCACATGATTCTGGACAAATCATTTAACCATTGCCTCCTTGAATATACTCATCTGAAAAATGGGGGTAAATTACTAATAGTAAATACCTCCCATACAATATTGTTCTGAGGATCAAATGAAATAATATTTTAAAGTGTGTTAAAGCATTATAAAATATTAGTTATTATTATTATTAATTAGTATTCAGTATGGAAGAAGACCTATATTTAGAGATTATTAGAGAAAATCAAAAGACAATTCAGTCTGGATTATGTCTCACAAGAACATTACATTGAGTTAAGATAATTAAGAATGAAACATCCAAGACTAGAATCCTGATGTCAAAATTCTTGATCAAATACCCTATCAAACTTCATGGCACTGAACAAATATAACTACTAACAGCCCCAGTTTGCCCATATCTCAAATAAATAAGTGATTTCTAGATGATAATCATTACTGTTACAGTCATTTTTGACATTTTGGGACTCCATTTGTAGTCTACTTGGCAAAGATACATTTTCTTTTACAACTCATTTTTACAGTTGGTGAAACTGAGGGAAATAGTTAAATTACTCACCTGGCTTTACAAATTAGTAAGGTCTTAGAGTCTGGAACTGGATTTGAACTCAGGTCTTCCTGAGTCAGGATCCAAAGCTCTACCCAGTATACCACCTAGCTGCCTCAAAATCCAGCCATAATATCTAAGGATATTTCCTGATACTTATGAAAATAGGAAATATTTTTCTAGAAAATGACATTGTGTCCCTTTCCAAATAACTCATATCTCTCTTTAACTTGTGCTACTCTTTAGAATTCAGTAGGATTTCTGACACCAGATGAGATCATGATACATTAGAGTCATAGTTTTAACTCTATACAATTCGTAAAATATTTTCCTCCCAATTACAATGTAATCACAATGTAATGTAAATATTATGGTATTGTCCTTATTTTATCAATTACTAAATTAATTAAATTGAAATTTAATTAAATAGACTAATTTGTTACTATGAGATCAAGGACTTCAACACTGATTCCCTATCAGTGGCTGATCTCCCACTGATCTTTCCTGTCATTGTTCTTCCTCCCTGACTTCAGATTGTTCTGATCCCTGATATTCCAATGTAACTCAGGTCCTTACATTAGGGGATGAAATGGTGCTTTTGAAGTAAATCTCAGAAGACTGCATAAAGAATATTGCACTCTAGGGTTTGAGACAGGATACTGATTTTAGAGAAAGAGTAGAAGTCACATGGTACCCTCAAGAGAGGAAGAAAGGGTGCCCTTTCATTGACATTACTGCCTGGGGCTTAGTTCTGACAAACTCTTGCTTAGATTCAGCCTTGAAAATACCTACTGCCCCTTACAACTCTGGTCATTCTTCTATACTTCAAGAAGTGAAGTTAGTAGACCCTGGAATAAAAAGATCATTTGGTTACCCCTAAATAGAGAGGGGAAGAGAAAGATACTAGTCAGTGAAAAAAACAAGAAGTGGGAGAAAACAGAGATTTCTCTGTCTTTCACTCTTACTGCAAGGACATAAATATCCATACTCTTTTCTCTGCCACCAAAGTTACTTTTGTTTTGCATTTCCACAGTAACCATGAGCACGTCCTTTTCTCTAGAGTTCTCTTCTTCTAGTACTTGGAGCTTTGATGAATGGTGGAATTAAGAACTTTTGATAAATGTTTCTATCACCTTTTTTTTTTAAAACATTAGGCCAAATAAAGTACACCAGTTTAAACCTTGACGAAATCCATAATGGGCCCATTGAAATGAGGAAATGGTAAAAAATAAGATGATATTAGGAGAGTCAAAGACAGACTTAATTTTATGTGGGGCCTAATTTTTTTTATTGTTGTTTTCAGTAACATGTTGAAAATATTTAAACAAGAACTTTTTTTTAAATGGTTACATGACTTGGAAGGAACTCTGTCCCTCTGGAATACTAAAAACAACACATTTAAGGGAGTTCACATTTATATTATCTGAGATGTTTTGTGCACTTGAATAATATTGGACTTACTTGAAGTGTCTTTTGAAATGTAAGTACATCTGCTTACTTTGCTTCTCATAATACATTTGTTTATCCAACTTATTACCAGTATGAAGCATCTGAAAGACACAAAAGAAACTATTTTCATTTTTTATGAAAAAAAGAAAAGGAATTGTCTAGAGACAGATGTGGATGTACAATTTACCAATTAGCTTGAAAAAGAAATATGCTAAAAACCAATATGAGAGCAGGTAACAGAGTAGAAATACAGAGGTATAATGCAGTCTTTTAAGAATAATATCAGGAGTATTCAGGAAAGAAAAGTGGAGGAGGGAAATGTGTGTGTGTGTGTGTATGTGTGTGTGTGTTTGAAAGGGTTCTTTTAATGAGTTTTATTTTCTACCTGCTTGGAACTCCTTACTGCTACAATTTAATTGTTCAAGTGGACAATAAGAAAGTCTCCATATACATCAAAATATTTATAGCAATACTTTTTATGCTAGCAAAGAATTGTAAACAGAATAGATACCCATCAACTGAAGAATGAGTAAACTAATTGTCATGCATACAAATAATAGAATATCACTTCCCTATAAGAAATAATGGATATTAGGGATATAGAGAAGGATGGAAACATTTTTTATGCCTTGATGCAGAATGAAGAAAGTAGAGCCTAAGGGAAAAAATAGTCTCTGACTTCAACAGTGTAAATGGATAGGAAAACCACAAAATAATTGAAACTCAATATTGCAAATTTATAAAGATCATTGTTGACCCCAAAGATAAGATATGAGAAAATATCTCTCCCTCCCCAACTGCTCCACTTCTTTGTAAAAGTAAATGACCAGGGCAACTAGGTGGCACAGTAGTTAGAGCACCAGCCCTGAAGTCAGGAGGACCTAAGTTCAAATCTGGTCTCAGATACGTCCTAGCTGTGTGACCCTGGGCAAGTCACTTAACCCTAATTGCCTCATCAAAAAGCAAAAAAAAAAAAAAAAAAGGTGATGACTACAGGTGTGGAACACTGCAGATACCTTTTGATGTTAAGTGGGTATTTCTTTGCTTTTTAAAAAATTCTTTTTTATTAAGAATTTGTTTCTAGGTGAGAGAAAAAGGAGAGAAGGGGAAAGGTAAGGATGTAGAAGGAAATCAATCTATCTTTTATCTTTGTATTTCACAAATATATAAAATATTATGAATTAATATATTATTAATAATTATTATAAATAGTATATTTGCATATTACATATAATTATCAATTATTATATTATTGATATATAATATATAAAGTTTAACAGTCAACTATCTGGCACTTTAATTTTTGGATGCAAGGAACTGTTATTTAATAACAGCAAAACCTTACACTTGAAATGTTTATATAGAAAGCTTAATTTCTGTCCATATTATATAACGGCTTTTATAATCAAAGTTTCAAAGTAAATACTAGGACTAAACTCAGCTAGTCTCTGGGACTGGCTAAAGTATAATGTCTTTGTCAAAGGAAAAGAGTATGATGTATTGAGATAGGTAGATAGTGCAATGGATAAAGCTCTGAAACCTGGATCAAGAAGACCTGAGTTCAAATCCGAATTCAGACACTTACTAGCTAGCTATGTGACCCCAGGCAAGTCACTTAATGCTGTTTTTCTCAGTTTTTTCATCTGTAAAATGAGCTGGAGAAGGAAATAGCAAACCACTTCAGCATTTTTGCCAAGAATACCCAAATGGGCTCAAGTAGAATCATGCACAACTGAAAGCAACCAAACAATAAAAATAAGAAGATGAAGCAGAGAAAAATTTCTGGATTTATAATCTGCATCCCTTTGAATAATTTTTTAATCTATCACTTACTAATAATTTGACCTTTAAAAATATTCTAACCTCTCTAAGCTTTACTTTACTCATAAACAAAATAAGAATAATATTTGTACAATCTACTTCATGTAGTTGTTTTAAAGAGTTATGTGATTTATAATGTGTATGATATGCTTGGAAGATCCGAAATCCATATACAATTCAGTAAATCTAAAGCAGCTTTATATAGGATGTAGCTGTAATTTGGAAGTCTAATCTAAAAGTAATCACTAGATCTTCTACTTAGTTTCAAGAGCTTCTTTACATTTAAAGAATAACTAAATTGAAATTTAAGAAAACCTTGATTTATAAGCTCTGTGAGCATTGGTATTAACACTCTGAGGATTGATATTGAGACAACTTTAAAAGTACTTATAAAAATAATTACTATGTATTGGATTTGGGAGAATACAAAGACAAGATAGAATTAGCCCCTACTCTAGTTCAAGAGATATGAATTAATTATCTATTATGTGCAAAGAACTGTGCTTGATGCTAAAATTTCTTTTTTCTAAATTAAAAAAACATTTTCTCTTTTCACAGAACTTAAATCTAATACAAGGGAGACAAAATGTACACAAAATAGGTAACACAAGGCAGAATGTAGAATGCATAAAGGAAAAAGCAAGACAGAGACAAAGGTGTGCTGATAAATGTTTAACAACTGGTTCTATGAAGAAAAATATATGTACAATATGCTTTTATGTTTAATCTGCTAACATTTCCTCCATTACTTTCTTACATCTTTACAATTAATAAAACAATAACTCAAGCCCTTATTTGTAGCTTTTGGTGGTTTTCAAGTATAAATGCTCACAGTGAAAATTTAATAGTCAATTCTTGTGAACCAGTACAATTGGCTCCAGTATATCCCTGCATAGGGCTTTGTAACAGACCATCTAAGATGGAGGGACCTGTGTAGGAGACAGTAAGAATTTACTTCTGTGGGAAGATGTTTTGTGTTCCTTTAGATGGCAGCAGCCTCTTTTCCTTGGATGCATAAAGAGAATTTGGCTATCTTTAAAATGAGCAGACCAGGCTCAGAAAAAGAAAAGGGAGAGAGAAATAGAATTTGGAAGGCAAAACTTTCTTTTTTTTTAAAAAATGTTTAAAAAAATTTTTTTCCATGTAAGTTGGGAAAAAATAAAATATTATTTTAAAAACTCCACCAGATGGGAACAGTATCCTTTTTTTGGAAGTGACCTGCTTAACACAGTAAATCTCTGTTATAGATATACGAAGAATTTCATAGGAGTTAGAATTAGAAAGGTCCTTATACATTATCTGGGTCAATTATTTCATTTTACATGTTAGAATTATCTATGGTCATATAAAACTTGCAAAGTTTTCTCATTTATAATCCATTGATCATGAGGGAAGGACAAGCCACATTCTTCTGAGAGGATCAGAAAAGACATTATGGTCGAACTTAAAAGAAAGGAAATATTTCAAAAATACACATAAAGAGGTAGTGCATTCCAGCCCCTGGGAACACATTAATCTCAGTTGTGCATCACTATAATTTAGGAGCCTAAGCAAAGTCACAAGATATTATTATTCCTTTTTACATGTGAGATTGCTTCAGCTTTGGTACTCAAACCTATTCAACACTCTAAGCCCTTCTGCTTAGCTGAAGAATAGGACAAAGAACTCTTCCCAAAGTTTCCATTTAAAGAAACCTCACAGAGAAGACAGCTCTTCATTTCCCATCATCCGTATTGCTTGGACTGTACTACCACCATGCTCCTTTCACATGTAAGCTCTTGATTTCTTTTTTGTTATTGTTGTTTTCTTCCCTCTGTTAGACTGTAAGCTTTCTGAAAGCAAAGACTATTTTCTTTTCTTTTCTTTTTTACATGGCCAGAACTTGGTAAATGATAGTTACTTAACATATATTTATTGACTGAACTAATAATGAATGAATGAGAAAAATGAAACTCAGAGAGTTTATTTGATTTGCCAAATCACATAGCTACTAAGAGGCAAAGACAGAATTTGAATTTATAGATTCCCGACTCGAAGTCCATCATTCTGTCTATATACTACCTTTGTGATTTTTACAGAGGCAGGGGGGAAAAAAAAGAAAGAATGAAATCACGGAAGAGAGTGGATAAGACAGCTTCTGTCAATAAAAAAGTACATATATGTTGGACCTAATTTTCCGGATGGCCTTGCAAAGAAGTCTGCACTTAATCCAGCTGACAATGGAGAAGAATTGAAGGCTTTTGAACTTCAGCATTATCAGACACATAAATTAGGAAGTTCATTTTGGCAGGCATGTGGAAGATAAACAGAAGAGGGTAGAGGCTGAAGTCAGAGAGACAATTTAGGAGGTTATCACATTAGGAAAGAGATTATTAACAAGATCTAAATTGTAGTGGCCACTGTGTGAATAGGAAGGGTGAGAATGGTTGTAAAATCAATATGAAAGATTCCTGCTGATAGGAACCCACATAAAACCTCCAGAAAGATAGAGATTTTCTCTTCCCCTTATAGTCTTAGCTCACTTCTGTTAACCCTTGGGGTCTAAATGTTAAAATTTATTTTTATTCTCACATTGAATTTTAGTGACTAGATTTATCTTCTTTTAACATCTTGGATCTATGTTCATAAGATCAAGTGCATTAAAAACATTTAAAATTAATTCAACAAATCTACAGAATTTAGACTTAAAGTAAGTTATAAATTGTTAAATGCAAAATTTCTAAAGCTCTTTCACCAATTTGCATGAGAAAGTTTTTATAAAGCAAGGATAAACACTTCTAGAATAGGACTCTAAATTCACAAAGAATCAGTTTCCTAATCTTTCAGAAGTATTAAATTTTTTTCTGAACCTGACAGCTTATCTAATATGAATATAAGCACTATTTATATGATAGAG
>JAJPUD010006078.1:78470-139391 GCA_023553655.1 Myrmecobius fasciatus | reverse complement strand
AGAGAAAGTATTCTATAATCAGTGAATGACACAAGGAATATGGGTTAATAATTTGGAGTGTCTGAGTTGAGCAAAAGTTTATTTTGTTTTAATATAAGAGATCTATGTATATATTGGTAGGTAAAACAGAAGAAGCTATTAATAGGAAAAGATTAAAAATGAGAAATATAGAATGATTATGCAAATTCAGAAGAGACTATATGCCTGAGAGAATAATCATTAATTGTATCATGGAAGGAAAAACTTCCAAAAAAGGAATGACCTGCTTTTATAGTAGGCTGCTTCTCAAAGGACTCTAAGAAGAAATGAATTCCAGCTATGGATATTGTAGAGGGGACACTTGGATAGGTGTAGTTGTATCAAACAGCCACTGGCTGATGGAACAAGATCCCATACTGGTTAAGATTAGAGACAAAGGTGGAATGGTTAGCCTTACCAAAAAGGAGGACTACATCATCTTCTAAGTCCAGAAAAAAGATGTGAAGGAAAGGCTAAGTTTTGAGGTACAAAAGACATATGAGAAAGCTCAATCTCCACAGAAAAAAAAAGCTAGGTCCTCAGCCCACTGAGGATGGGGGGAGAAAGAAGGAATGTTGTTGGGGCTTGAGAAAAGAGGAGAAAGTCTGAAACAGCTATTGCTATGGAGAGGACTAATACAAAAATCACTTAGATTTGATAGGACTGTTAAGCACCCATAAGATTAAATATTATGAATTTACGGTAGGTCCAGATACTGCCATGTTTTGATTTCCTCTAATAGTGGCCAGCAAATTGGAAATGGGTAGAAATACAAGGTAAAAAATCAAATGGAGAAAAGTGAGCAAATAATTTGATTCTTGTGGCAAGTAACAACTTGAGTGTTATAAAATAACTTTATAAAGACCAAAAAAAAAAAAAAAACAACCCAACAAGAACAATAGTAACAACAACAACAACAACAAAAAAAAAAAACTATAGACTACCTGCACCTATGACAAATCCCAAATGAGATTCTAATTTCACAGTTGATAAAAAAGAATGGAATATCTAAGGGGCAGATAAGAGACCCAAAACTAGAACTGTGAGACCAGCTTGTCTTGTAACCATCATCTAGAAAGATGTATAGAGAATAACAATGTGATGAGAATATTAGTTGGGAAAAACTACTTTAGCCCAAATGATGTATGGCTAATTTATACTATTTTTACATTTTCATAAAAATTCAAGTTCTCAAAATATATATCATATGTATGTAAAAATATTTTTAAAATACTGTTAGATAAGAAATATACTTAAAAGACACACACACACACACAAAGAATAAATATATTGACAATTTACCTGAACAGTTTCAATCAAGCTTGCTGAATAAAAAGGCATTGCCACCACATAAGTTAGGCTGTAGGGATCAAAATAAACTTATCACTGTCTTATAAACAAGACTCATTTATGCCAGCTTTCTAAAAAGCTATTTAAATACAATTATTAACAATTTGCATTCAAGTAGCAAAATTTTATGCAGTTCTCAAGTATTCATTATCTAAAGAAATTAACTTCAGAATGTGTGGACTATTATATGCTTCTTTTAATAATGAGGGAAAAAACCAACTTAAGAGTAGTGGACAACATTAACAACCCATAAGGAAACAAAATCTGTTTCCTGAGAGTCTGAATTTAATTAATCCATCTAAACACTTTCATGTGACCTATGACAAAAATTTCATTCCACATCTTCAGATTCAGAAGTAGAGCTCACTGCCATTATGCTAATATCATTCACTCATATCCATCCAAGTCCTTGCATCTCACCAACAGAACAAAATCAGCCTACAGAGGTAAATAAGGTCCCCTTTTATTTAAAAAAAAAAAAAGAAAGAAAAAGAAAAAATGAAATCTTTGCCAAGCTGTTTCATGTCACCAATGTTTTATCATACAACTTTAGTCTAAGACTGCACCATCCAGTTATTAAACAAATTCCAATGTGGGACATTCCTAACTTTTATAGACCAGGTCCTCACAAGTAGCTTTTCTGCTGAATGGTGCGCACACAAACATACACACATCTAGGGAATAAATTGGAAATTAATAGGCTCCCTTAAGATTAGATGCTACAAATTTACAGTGTGGTCCTGTCACTACCACGTTTTCATTTTCTCCAATATGTGCATATATATATATATATATGTATATATATATACACACATAAACACTCATATTTACATATATACATACCCACATAAAAATATGCACATACATGTACATATTTGTGCTAGAGTGTAATAATAGAGGCCAGTAGGTTTACACTTCATGATCTTCAAATACAAGTATGGTGAAATTTCTTTAGTAAGAGAAAGATATAATAATTACCTATTTCCTTCCCTCTTCTGAAGTGCTTTTCCCACTGATATTTGATCAACCTCAAAAATCTGGAAGCAATCATTAATCCTGCTATTTACTTAGTATGAAGTTTTTTAAACCTTTACCACTGAAATAATAATAATTTCTGGCAAGATACTTACGCTTTAAGTAGAAGGTGTTCCCCCACTTGTTTAGGACTCCACTTGTGAGAAAGTTCCCTAAAACAAACAAAATTTAACATATTAGTTCTTGAATAAGCTCTAGGTCCTATCTAATTTTCCTATGTATAATCATGACATTAGGAGATGGTAAAGTGAAGGGGGATTCTTATGAGTAAGCTAATTTTGCCCCAGTGTTTCACATATCTAAAATTCTAAATTTTCTGTTCAGTGAAGAAAGCCATATACACCCAGAGAGAGGGATATGAAATGTGGACCACAACATATCATTTTCATGCTCTCTACTGATGTTTGCTTGCATTGGGTTTCCTTTCTCTGATTTTTTTTTTCTTGTAGATACGATTTTTCTTTCACAACAATAAGTGTGGAAATATGTATACGTATATTCAACTTGTCAAGTATTTTAACATAATTAACATGTAGTGGACTTCCTGACATTTAGAGGAAGGGAGAGGACTGGGGGAAAAATTTGTAATGGAAAGCTTTGTAAAGACCAATGCTGAGGAACTACCCATGCATATGTTATGCAAATAAAAAGCTTTAATAAAAAACTTTTTTAAAAAATTCTAAATTTTCTCACAAAACCATGACAATAATCTGTGGTAGCAGAAAGGAAAAGGAAGATTAAAAAAAAAAGAGCAAGTTAAGGATGTAAGTGATGATATTTAGTAATTTGGATAGAAACTGTAGAAATGACTACATTTCTTCTGATAAAATGAAATTTATGCTTTATTATAGTAAAAAAAAATAGTGAGAAAGGGAAGATAAGGGGAAAAGTAGAAAACAGAAGTAGAAAAGAAAGGAAATGGAAGAAGGGAGGAAGAGCAAAGACAAAGAAAAAAGAAAGTATACAAAGACGATTAAGAAAAATCAACAAAAGTAAGACGACAGATAATATCTGAAAGGAAAAAAGAAAAGTGAAAAGCACTAAAAAGAGAATGTAAAAAAAAGAAAAAGAAAATACTATAATCTGTTTACCTTGGTTCTATTCTGTGTTTCTGTTATGTCTTGGTAATCTACAACCATGGGTTAGTCATACATATCACTGACATGCCCAATCCCATTCCTGAGAATTGCCATTTAAATCATAAAATTTTCTTAACGGGGTCCACAACAAATTCAACTAGAACCTCACAAATGCATGGTATTTATTTTTATGTCAATTTGTTTAGTCATTTATATATAACTAGTATGTCTCATTTTTATCACATACAATTTTAATTAAAATTTTTCCACATGAAATTAAAATTTTAACTAGTAGAATTGATATATGTTGCCAATGGTTTTGAAAAGCTTGTACCAAAACAATCTTGGGCCAAATACTATATAAGATTAGACATCCTTTTGTACTTTGAGAGTGCACAATGGAACCAGCTCCATATGATACCACACAGGTCCTATTTACTAGTTGAGACATAGTCCATACTAAATTCCATTACATGTTGATGAATGATGGTTGTTGACTTCAGTTCCTAGAGACTTGCACGTTTTGGGAGAAAAATCATTACTCAGAAGCAAGAAAAGCCTAGACAGCAGAGCCTTTTTTTTTTTTTAAACTTTCATCCAAGAGTCTGTCTGAAGTGAGGGTGCCTTGTTTAGACAGCTAACGTTGCCAAATTCCAGAATTTTAGAATCATAATCAAAGCCATGAATACAGCACCAGCTCAGCTGGTATCACAGTGAAATCAGCAGATACTAGTGGTACAAAGGATAATGAGTTCATGGTCACAGGCACTGACAAGACAGATTTTCCTGTGCTGCTGGCTTAGGTGAAATTACCAATAGGAGACTGATCTCACACCAATATCTCCATTGAAGCCAGTGTGGCTAAGACTTTCCTCACCCTCCCAGGACTCTGACAACCTGGGTAGTCATTTGTCCTCTGCAGCCAACTGTGATTATACAAAAAGCACTTGCAACTTGCTGGATCCTCAGTTCAGAACATCTGCTAGCAATGTTTGATGATTCATTCATTTGTATCTAAATGATCCTCTATCATTTTCTTTTTTATTAAGTCTCCAGCTTTCCTCTTTTTAGCAAATAACCAGGCTTCCTGCCTTTTATCTTACTGAGAATGTTGAGGTGTGAGTTCCCTCATCTTACTTTATTTTTATTGATACTCCCAAGTTTCAAAAGATGTGCCTCTATCAAAGTTAACCTCTCCATATCTTTCCCTGATTTCACTTGAATGCTCACTTCATGAGCACTATCATCTTCAATCTCTCTGTTAATCAACAATTCTTGCTCAGGAAGTCATTCCTATTCTAAAAAAGCACTTCCTTTTGACTTTGTCACCCTCTTAGGTTAACCTACATATTTCTTTCCGTTCCCTGTGAAATGGCTAGAAAGAATAATCTATTCTTCTTTCACTTCTCAGCCCCTTGTAACTGGCCTTCTTTTCTCACCTCTAACAAAAATGCTCTTTACAAGTTCAAAAATTAGCTATTTTCTAAATTCAATGGTATTTTCTTTGACCTCATTATCCTTGAGCTTTCTATAATATAGTAAATCATCACTCCAGTATTTCTGTCAGTGACACCACAAATATTCTAGTCAATGAGCTCAAAACCCACAAGTTATCTTTAAATCTTGTGTCCGTATCACTTCCCTACTCAAAAACCTTCAATGCCATCCTATTTTCTATAGGATAAAATACAAACTTATTTGATATTTAAGGCCATCTATAATCTGATTTTAATCTGCCTCTCTACAGCCTTATTTCCCTCTCTTGGCACTTGCCAGATAACTGAAATGTTATAAGTGTTAATTGTCCCAGTTTTTTGTGGAAACACACTCCTAAACCCAGTCAAAAAGATCTTTCCTTCTTTGCCCAAAAGTAAATGAAGAAAGAAAACATATCCATCTGGACTGACATAAATAAGATCCCCTTCCCCCCACCTTGTTATTTACACCTTTGGGTAACATTCCACTTTGATATTATCATCCAACTCAACTAATTATTGAGTTTGGGGAAGAGGCGGGGAGAGCAGAACCAAGATGGCAGAGTAGAGAAAGTGGCCCAGCTTCCTCTAAAACTTTAAACATCCAATCAAATTTTAGAGCAGCAGAGCTCCAAAAAAGGTTGGAATGAGACATTTTTCCAGCCCAAGACAACTTAGGAGGGCAGAAAAAGTCTATGACACTGGGGTGGAGACTGACCTGGAGCCCACAGGCATACTAGCAGAGGATCTTAAAGGTAGCAGCAGTTTCAGAAGCCCTCAGAAGTAAGGGGACTGGACAACTGGTCAGAAAGAGACTCTAAGGGACTCCTGTGCAGCACTGCAGGTAGGGCAGGGCAGTGCTTGGCACTCCACTGAGCCTAACTTCTGTGTCACAGTTCCAGGGCAGAGAATGCTTAGTCACAAGAGAAGAAGCATGTTACTGATCACAAAGAAACAGGGGTCCTTATTTATTTCAGTCACAAGGGAGTAGGGGTCCTGAGAAGCAATGTTATTTGTAGGCATAGTGGAACAGTGACTATGCCTCATCTGACGCTTGATATCCCATTTCTAGGTTGCAGCCACAAAACTTTCTGTGTACTAGGGGCCTGGGCCTGGGAACTGGAATTCCAGATCTAGTTCTCATTTAAGTGCAATAGAGCTTCTGGCCTATCCCTGGTCTGCCCAAGAAAGAAATCTATCATCATTCTCTATAGTCATAGTGACACAGCTCTGATATTTCAGAGGGCTAGTAGGGTGTATCCCTATGGGTTTAATTCTGCATCTTAGGCTAGAAAGTTATCCACTGTTGTTTCTCCTTGAATATTCTTAAAACTAATTGGTCTGGTGCTCCTCCTAAGGTCCATATTTTAATAGGTGTGAGACAAGAGTTCAACTACTCTATTTCCTTCGACTCCACTATCCAACAATAGTTTTTTTTCCAGTGATGCTATTTGACTACAACTCATGAAATACCATCCTCCAAAGAATTAAAGTCGAGTCATCCAAGGCACAATGGAAAGATTCATGCTGGGCATAACCAGATTACTCAATATTACAAGTGGAGAATTCAATTAGGGATATGACAAAGGATGTCAGCAGATTACCAAAAAAAAGAGGGCTGATCATATAGTCAGAGCAAGGGATAACTAAGGATACCCTATATGATATATTTGTATTTGTGTATTATCAAGATATTTAGAAGTCTTGCAGCTTGATGGATGGGCTCCCCTACATAGTACTTACAGGATATGAACGAGAGTTATTCGGGATAAAAAGGTATGAATGGGTTGTCATCTATATTGGAAGTAATACCCACCTCTATCAAAGTATTTAAGTTAGATGAGAATATTAACTTGAAATGTTTTTTAAAATAAGAATTTCTCAATTTCAGAGAAAAATGCTTTAAGAAAATCATTTTAAATTGGAAATTTCAGGGATAATTTATGCATACAACTACAGAATGTTGGAGTAGGAATGGACTTTGGAAGTCTTCTAACCAAATTTCATTGTTTTAAAAAGATGAAGAAAGATAGGGCCAACTTTATAAAGTAACTTAGCTAAGATCACACAAATAATCAGTTGGTGGAAGATTTGTAATGCAAATATTCTACTATACTATTCAGCCTTCAAACCCTTCAAGGACAAATAATGAAAGGATAAAAGTAATACACTGATGATGATTTGGAATAGAACCAATTATAAAAAAGTTAGAAACAGCTCATTCTTTCCTCCTTCCCACAAGCTATTGCAGTCACTACTCTGCTCCTTGCTTCTCAGGATTAAGGAATAGTTAGGATTACTTATGAAGAGAACCAAAGATGTCATTCCACAGTTAAATATCCTGCCTTGGGAAATAGTTTTCCCTTCACTGGGGAAGGAAGCTAAGAAACACCGAGTTTGTCCAAAAGACTTTTCCTTCATCAAAGCCAGTTTCAAATCTAAAGTATAAGCTAAATTAAGACTTTTTAAGTCTCTTTAAAACCATATTAAAAATCAGTCTCTCCAAAGGATGAAAAATCTCAGCCTTGATTTTTTTTTTCCATCTTATTGATTTGAAAGCATGCCCAATGATCTAACAAAAGCAATTTGCTAATAATTAGAGCAGCAAGGGAGACAAAAACCAAAGTTAGGAGAAGGGAATTCTAGGAATAAATAATTTATCTTGAAAGAAAACAAAAGAAAAGCGCAGAATGTGTGGGCTCCTTGCAAAGACTTAGCAAAATGTTCCCACAGGAAGAGAGACAAACCATTATCAAGTAATAAGCCTTCACTCCACAACTAAAGAATGCTAGGCCACGTTCAGGTGTGAGATAAGTAATGGCCTTCTCTTTGAGAACTTTCACAGAAAGAACCAGTTATGTCTAATTATGATACTAGTAAGTAATATGAAATAAAAGTACTAATAAGCAGCTCCCATTTAGCAGAATAATGGATGGGACCTCAGAAGTCTTCATCCATTCCCTATTAAAGTTTGTTTCCTTTCATAATATTCTGAACAAGAAAATAACTAAGTTTTCATCAAATAGCTGCAATGACAGGCTCTGACTGGCCCTCTCATCATCTTAACATTGTTCCAAATACATTCTTTCAATGTCATCCTTTCAAGACTTCCAGGGTCAGAGCCAAGATGGAGAATTAGAAGAAGCACTACATCCAAGTTTTCCCAACATCTTCCTCAAATTAATGCTTCAAATAGAATTCTGGAGCAGCAGAAACAGTAAAAGGACAAAGTGAGACATTCTTCTAGTCAAAGAATTTAGGATGTTGAAAGGAAAGATCTGTGATACAGAGGTAGAAGTGGACTGTAACACCATAGTGAGACTTGGTGGTGGAAAAAGGAGCAACAGGTTTGGGAGTGCTCAAGTTAGAGATAGTAAGATGACTGGGCAATTGGTCAGAAAGAAATTACTGGAGATTCCTGAGCCAGCAACAGTCATAGGAGCAGACAATGTTTGCCAACTCCATTACCTATGCCCAATTCAGAGTCACAGTTCAAGGGGGAAAAAGGAATACTTCTGCATGAGAAAGGGCAGTGGCCCTAAGGTACAGTATCACTTGCTATCCCAAAGAAAAGGGGTCCTGAAGAACAATTTTGCTTACAATCCCAATGACATAAGATCCTGGGGAGTAGAATTACTTCTTTCCAAAGGAATCAGGGATCCTAAGGAGTCTTGGGTAAGATCATACTAAAGCACCAAAAACTTTCAAATCTTTATAATTTGGTTAGAAAACAGCAGTGTGAAAAAAGACTGAAACTTAATGCCAAGACAGAGCCCAACTTTAGCATAAAGTTGAAAGTCAAGAAATAGGATGGGGGGAGGGGAAAGGCTGGAAAAACAAGCAAACTACAAAAAAGAAACTGGTCATAAAAAGTTACTATGATGACAGGGAAAATCAAGACACAAACTCAGAAGAAATCATCTATAAGCAAAGCCTCTAAGGAAAAAAAAGTTAATTGGATACAAGCTCAACAAGAATTCATGGACAAGCCCCCCAAAAATGATTTTAAAACTCAAATAGTAATAGTAGAGAAAAAACTGGGTAAAGAAAGGAGAGCAAGGTAAGAAAATTATGAAAAGAAAATTAAAATTTGGTAAAAGAGACACAAAGATACTAACTTCTTAAAAGTGATTTGGAAAGAATTAGAAAAAAATTGGCAAAAGATGATGCAATTTCACTGCTGAAAAAATTCCTTAAAAAAGTATAACTAGGTGGGACAGTGGATAGAGCACCAGCCCTGAAGTCAGGAGGACTTGAGTTCAAATCTGAATTCCTTAACACTTCCTAGCTGTGACCTTGGCAAATAAATCACTTAACCCCAAATGCCTCAGGAAAAAAAAAAAAAAAAGCAGAACCAGCCAAATGGTAAAAGAAGCATATGGAAGAAAACAATTCTTTATAAATAGGAATTGCATAGGGGGAAGCTAATGACTCCATAAGACATCAAGAAAGAATTTTTTAAAAATCAAAAGAATGAAAAAATAGAAGAAAATGTGAAATGTTTCACTGAGAAAAACAGTTGACCTGGAAAACAGATTGAGGAGTGATAATTTGAGAATTATTGGACTACCTGAAAGCTATAATCAAAAAAAGAATCTAGACATCATATTTCAAGAAGTTATAAGGAAAACTATTCTGAGATCCTTGAACCTAAAGGCAAGAAAGAAATTGCAAGATTCTATCAATCACCATCTGAAAGAGATAGCAGAATAAATATCATTTTACCAGGAATATTATAGCTAAATTCCAGAGCTCCCAAGTGGAAGGAAAAAAATACTGAAAGCAGCCACAAAGAAACCATTTAAATACTATGAAGCCACAGTCAGAATCAGGTAAGATTTAGCAGCTACCATACTGAGGTATACAGTACATTTAAGGAAAAGAATTACCTCTGATATGGGGGTTGCAGAACCTTTTTCAGGGTTGCTTTCCATTTTTAGTGTCTACTTGATCCACCTAACTCCCATCTGTATCTTCAAGAAATTGTAGCATGCACCGTTACCAAACCCCAGTAAACCATTTTAGCATATGGGCTAAACCAGGCTGAGAGTAGCCAAGGGGTCTCAAAACCATTTGGTGACTTACAGGAGTATCTGCCTCAAGTATATAACGACTTTCCCCCGCTGGAATGGGAGAATGAGAACAATTTGTTCCAATAGCCATGAAGGTGGCTGAAAGGTTGGACATCAAACATGCCGAAGTCATCCACTGCATCCTGAGTCATTACCCATCATCTTGACATTGTTTTACCATTCAACTTTGATGACAAGACAGTGACTTCACACAACCTGACCTCACTTAAAACAATTTATTCACAAATCAAAAGACATCATCCACACTATCTTACCATATTTACATATCGCAAAGAACTGTGGTAACAGGCAAGTGACAAAGCTGATGTGGATACACTGGGAGTTATGGTCATACCCCTGTATACAAGCAGCCCAGGCCATAGTTCATCACTGGAAGCAACAGTGGGATTCAGCAGCCCCGAGTGTCTGAGCAGCCTTTCTGAATGAACTGTACTGCTCTTCTGCCATGAGGAAGAAACTAGAAAAGGTACCCGGTACCCTAAAACAGGTGCATCTCAACTACTTGGTGCTGAAAGAGCCATATTGATCTTACATAAGATCTTAGAGAAATGAGCTGAATAAATCCATAGTATTCTCAAGAGACTATTATTAAATAATGCTGAAACCACTGACCATATACCTCATGTTAAAGTCAGTCCAATTTCCAACTGAAGAAGAGGTTTAACTGCCATTAGGCTCCTCTAATGTGGCAAAGCACTTGGTGTGCATTCTATTCCAGCTGATATTTACAAGGCAAAGGTCACTACTCATATAAAAGTTAAATGAAATATTCTGAATTATGTGGCAAGAGGTGGTTATTCCCCAGGAGTTTAAGGGTGTCCATCCCTATAAAAGGAAAATGAAATACATTGTCTTGTGACAAGTACAGGGGATGAGTTGGGGGGTATCTTTCTTCATTATTGCTGGCAAGATTCTTGTTCACTTTAATAGGTTGATCCTTCACCTGGAACAATGTTGAATACAGTGTAGCTTCATAAAGAAATAATGGTTGATCTGGTATTTGCTGCCCGACAGTTCCAAAAATGCCAGAAACAGAAGAGAGGTCTGTACACAAGGTTCATCAATCTGACCAAGGCCTTTGATACTGTCATCATGAGGGCTTATGGAAAATTATGGAAAATTAAATTTGGTTGCCCAAAGAAGTTCATCGGTATTATTTGTCAATTTCATGATGGCATGCTTGCATGGGTTCTTCATAATGAACAATGCTGCTACACGTTCCCAGTCACCAGCTATGTATTTGTTCTCATGCTTTTTAGTATGTTTTCAGCAATATTATCAAATGCCTTCGACAAAGATATCAGGGGCAACTACTGCACTAATGGTAATTTAATTTAAAAAGGCTACAAAAGTCAAGCCTATAATGGAAAAAAAATGATGCATGATCCTTTTTATTCCCAGGTGACTATTTGCTCAATACAACCTCTGAAGCCTAGATGCCACAAAATATGCATCAACTGTATGCTGCTTGTGCTAATTTTGGCCTAACAAATAACACTACAAAAAGAGATTCTCCATCAGTCAGCCTCACGCCATTCATACATGGAACTGTCAGTTATAGTAAATGGAACAATTTTGAACACTGTTAATAAGTTCATTTATCTTGCCAGTATACTTTCCAGGGATGTCCACAGAGATGAGGTGGATTCATATATTGTCAAAGCTGGTTCAGTATTTGGGAAGTTCCAAAGGAAGTTGTTAGGTTGCCTACAAAACTAAAGCTCTGCCGAACCATTATGCTGACTTCATTGCTGTATGCTTATGAAACCTGGATAGTATACCAGGAACCATGATAGGAAACTGACATACCGCCATCTGAATTGTCTTAGGTAGATTCTGAAGATCACCTGGCAAGATAAGGTACTAGATACTGAGGGTCTTTCTCAAGTTCAACTACCAAGCACTCAATCTTAACTGCAGAGAACACAAGTCTAATGAAATAGCCATGTTGAACTGATCCTGAAAATACATTTGCCTAAAAGACTTATTTTATGAAGAACTCACACATGGAAGGTACTCACATGATAAGTCAGAAGTAATATAAGGACATTCTCAAGGTCTCTCTGAAGTACTCTGGAATTGATTTCATGACATGGGAAACAGTAGCACAGACCATCCTGCATAACATGCCCTCATCAGAAGTGTTGTGCTCTATGAGCAAAGCAGAATTGCAGTAGCTCAAAAGAAATATGAGAGATGCAATTTTAGAGAATCTCCATTCCAAATATTCATATGAACTATCTGTGCCCCACCTATGGTAGAGTCTTTTGAACTTATATTAGTCTAATCAGCAAAGCTGGACACACTGTACCTTGACTCCAATACAGTGATGTCACTTTGATCTTCTTCGAGAATGAAAGACAACCACTAACCATGTTAAAGGAGCAGAAGGTTTAGAACATGATATTCCATAAAACAAAGAAACTAAGATTAAAGCCAAGAGTAATCTGCCCAGCAAAACGAAGTAAAATCTTTCAAGGAGGGAGAAGAAAGATGAAGAATGGACATTTAATGAAATAGATGACTTTTAAGTATTCTTGATAAATAGACCAGAGTTGAACAGAAATTATGACTTTCAAATATAAGACTCAAGAGAAGCATAAAAAGGAAAACATGGAAGAAAAATCTTAAGGGACTCAACATGGTTAAACTTTTTACATTCCTATATGGGAAGATTTTTTTTACATATAACTTAAACTTTATAATTATTAGGACAGTTAATAAGGGAGTCAGAATATAGAAGGTACATGATTGAGTCAATTATGTTGAGATTATCTAAAATAAAATGGATGGGTAAGAAAGACACACTGAAAGAAGGCAGAAGGGAAAGAAAAATGGGGGAAATTATCATACATAAAAGAGACATACAAAAAAGAGCTATTATAGTAGGAGGAAAATAGTGGGGAGCAATACTCAAACCTCATTTTCATATGAATTGGTCCAAAATGAGAATATATATACTTAAATGGGTATAGAAATTTACCTTACCTAACAGGGAAGTAGAAAGTGAAAAATTAGAAGACAGAGTTGGAAGTAATAAAAGGGAGGGCAAATTAAGGAAGTCAGTAATCAGAACCAGAATGAATACTTTATGATTAAACCATTAAAACTTATTACAATGTTACTACCTCTCTTGAATTCATACACACACACACAAAGAGTATTTTCCACAGAAAAAAAATTTCAAGAAAGCTATGTATTCATAACCATGCAAGCAAGTGAATTAAAACATTCCCCTTAAATATGAAACTAAATACTGCAAGATGTTCCTCTAAGAATATTACAAAATATTTTTCTTCAATGGAATCAACCACATTTATCCACTTAGCTGCAATCTAATTTATCTAATTAATATCACTGGATACTAAATGTCAATCTTGTTGAGAAATATATAAAATGAATTACATAAATCACATCTATGTGTTGTTGTTCAGTTGTTTTAGACTTTTCCTGAGTAAGATCCTCATTTCGGATTTTCTTGGCAAAGATACTGGAGTAGTTTGCCATTTCCTTCTCCAGCTCATTTGCCAGATGAGAAAACTAGGGCAAAGAGGGTTAAGTGACTTGCCCAGTGTTCACACATCTACTAAGTGACTGAGGGTGAATTTGAACATCTACTAAGTATCTGAGGGTGAATTTGAATTTAGGTCTTCTTAACTCCAGATCTTAACTATCTAGCAGCCCTGTGCATATACATACAAAATTTGATTGCTTTACTCAGCAAATATTTAATTTTTATTAATATGTACAAAGCACTATGCTAGGTAGGAAGGAAATACAAGAATAAGAAGATATAGTCTGAATTCTCAGAGTTTCCTATCTAATGCAGAAAAAGATTCAGGCAATTAACTTTCCTATTGTGATAAATATGTAAGAGAAATACAAAGTACTAAGAGAATTCAAGAGAAAAATAAGTTTTGCTTCCTTCATCCCTTACTTACATAAGATCATAGCCCATAAACAAAAGAAAATTAATACACGGAGTCTGGAGAGATAAGAACTCAGATTAGAAGGTCAGTAAGAATTTTATTAAAACATTATGCCTTGTCTTTTCAAACAACCCACCAATTCCTTTCTTGTATTCTATTCTTTTAAATGAAATACTACTCTGAAACATACATTTATTAATTTATTTCTCCTTTATGTTTGTCCCTTGAGAGCAAAGGAAATGTTTTATATTTGAGGGATATTTTCCATATCATATATGTTGAGCTCATTACAGATAGGCATAAATATTTTTCCACATTATTTTATCTTTTCATAGTTTTTATACTTCTGACCAAACTTCTGAGAGTACTTAACATTTATACTCTCTTAATATAATAATATCCAAAAAAGAAGTATGAATGACCCAAGAAATTTTAAACATGTATATTCTGATGAAAACACTTACTAGACACCAAAGTTTTTAAGTTAAAATTTAAATATACAAACTTAAAATCTTTTTTTGTATGACTATATTCAAAAGAATTTTAGGACCATAAAATGAGGAGATGGACTACACCTTAATCCATGATTTCAATGGTATACAGAAATTTTGGGTTAGAAAAACTCCTTCTACTATTGTAGGAAAAATTTGAAGATATGGTTGAATAAGAGGCAAAAATGTAAGTTCCTTTCCATTTCTAAGGGATAGAAGTAAGAAACAGACCTGTGATTTCATTGACATAGGAAATTCCCTGGTAAGGAACTTTACCAATCTAAATTCATACCTTTTCTGAAACTTACAATCTTAAAGAACTGCCTAGAGCACTGAGAGACAGTAATTTGCCCAAAGTCACAGTCAGTATATATTAGACCTAGGACTTGAATTAGGCCTCTCTGGCTTTGAGGATAGCTCTCTATTACAATGACTACTTCTCTAGTTCAAAACATTAAATTAATTTTGTCATTTATTGAACTATAATATTATTGATAAATTTCTCTTTTGGCTATTTCAGACTAGATATCAGTTTTAACATGAACCCAGTTTTTTTCCCCTTGTATTTCCTGACAGATTTTAAAAGGATACCTTGGCAAAGGTGTGAATTCGCTGATAATTCCTTCAGCCCCAAGTGTGATGCCCTGAACAATAAATGTGCTTCCCATTCCTTTCCAAAGGGCTCTTGGACCCTAAAATGCAAAGAAAAAAAAACCCACCACAAAAAAGGTATACTCATTAAAGTCTACATAATAGGGATAAATTCTTAATTATTTTATTATAGTTATTGATGCTTTTCCAGAGAAAATCTTCATAGGAGGTCTTGGCTCAATTTCTTTTCATCCTTTAAAGTATTCAATTCAATTAGAATTAATTAAGCACCTGGTATATGCCTGGAGCTTTGCTAGGTGCTGAGGATACAAAGACACAATCAAAATAGTTGAGGAGCTTATGTCTTATTCATTCAGAGTGGTTTGAATTAGCGTCATGGAAAATATGCCAATTAAATATGAATCCATATATTTCAAAGTATCCCATTTTTAAAAACTTTTTTTCACTGTGCTAAACAATTCTAATAACTAGATAATTCACTGTCCATCTAAGTGAACAAGCATAGTTCTTTTTAAAATTAAGGTAAATGAATATACATAAAACAACTTCAATGTTTAAAAAATGTATCAATAAAATCTGTTGACTGACATTCTCACCTGGGTTTTGTTGAAGCTGTACATAATATTGATGACTGTAAATGGAGTGAGGTGATAATGTCGAGCATGATAATTAACCTGTTAACAAGATTTATTATCAGTGTTATTATTTTCCCTTAAACACATATAAATAAACCAATTTAAGTGGTATTAATATATTTTTATATTAGGAAACATAGAAATATATTTAAAAAGCAATAATTTTATTTTTAAAAAACCAGGAAAAAATTAAAATTCATCTAAACTATATTTTAACAATAATATAATAGGCTTGTTACATAAAGTTATATGAAGAGATTCCAAATGAACCTAAGTTCCTCAAATATTTGTGTTTTAAGCTTAATTCATTTTGAATAAATCTATATATAGCTACCATATTACAGGAAAGAGTCAATGTGCATGAGTTCTTCAAAAAGAACTCACAAATTCACTATTCAAAACAGATTGATGCCTAAAATGCCAAGTCTTCCTTTTCTATTCCAAGATCACAACATTTGCATGTAATATTTTACCCTATTCTTTAAAGTATCCTTTCAATCTCAATCCATTTTTAATATAAGGCTTCAAAGACGGTGCTCCTCATATTCCTTAGTGAGGAAGCTACATGAACTGAAGACATTCTGGATAGTCAGAAAAGTCCATGAGCTATGCAAAAGCAAACACTTCTCTCCAGAAAGCTGTTTCTAGTACACAGCACATTACGGAAAAGGAAACTTAGCACATCAATTTCATAAATATCATCATCATCACTGCTTCTAAGAATTAGAAAATTAAGAGAGAGAAAGGAAGAAAAGGACTAACTGGATAACAGGGATGTTTGCTGTGACTGTACCAAAACAAATTATTAAAGGCAAATATTCCATATTTATAGTGAGGATTTTTTTAAAAATTCATTTTCCCTTAAACACATAGATTCATAAAACTTAAAATAAAGACCTACATTTTGAAAAGCACTATCTTTATGTTAAAACATTTGAGAGGAAAAAATAAAAAAAGAAAAAGCTTTAATTTCTGTTTTGAAGAAGAACCCAAGTGTAATCTATTTGTTCAAATCACTTTATCTCAGTTTCCTATAGTTCTAAAATTCTGTGCATTTATTTTATCTAAGATGAAAAATCTGATGAAGAAATGTTACGGAAGTTATTGACAACTTTAAATTTTGGGCTCTATCATATATGATTTATCACAAAATAATACTCTATATTGGTATACTGAAACACTAACTTACAGTGCCTTCACTTACATAAAATATACAGAAAAACAACACTAGAGTGAAAGTCAAAAATAGAGAGTTAAAGAAAAAGAGTTCTGATCCTGACTGCCATTTATCAACCATGTGACTTTAGGAAAGTTATTTAAACTCTCTGGTCTCTATTTCCTATTCTTCAAAATGATGGAATTGGACTAGAATGCTAAAGTCCCTTGTAGTTCTCAAATTCTAGGATCCTAAATACAGATTTTAGAAAAAAAAAATCACATGAAATAACAAAGTAAATATTTATAGCTTGCTTTATCAAAGTTCATCACAAATCTAGGAAGTCTTACCTCCATCATTACTAAGTCAACATTTAATTAAAATTTTCAAAAGGAAACTAAAATCATGCAATTACCTGACACTGTCGACGGAGAACAATGCAAGGATGGGCCAAAACATTTTCTGTAAACAGACTATAAAAACAATTTTGAACATTTGTGTAAATACTCCAAAATCTATCTTTCTAAAGAATTGCAAACAATCTAAAATTGTTTATATTTACTATCAAAAATATTTCAACTATACAAAAAAAATACTTCAAAAGCAATGTACTGTTACTAACAAAAATCACACAAATGAGCTATAACTATAAAATTGAAACAATATATACTACTTATTTACAGAAGAACAAATCCCTAATGATGAATGTGTACTAAGATAAATCCTTTCTCTTTAAGCCTTAAACATTCACTTTCATTTTTCTTTAAGTCTTTTTTAGTATATACTGTGGAGTCAGAATATATATCCCAAAAGTCCTCCTCTGATTTGTCATCATGATTTGAAAATGAAACTGAGTTCTTTGTTGTCCAAGAAATAACATAGTTAAATTTGGGGAGGTATATACATATGGTGGCCACGAGGTGATACGTTTTGAAGCCAAAGAAACTCTTAAGTTTCAGAGGGTTAGCACAACACAAAAGGGAATTCCCACATCAAAAAACCCCATAAAGGTTCCTGAAGTATTAAGGTAAACATCATAAAATAACAATAAGAAGCAAAAAATAAATTTGGCATTTTGTCATTTACTGAATTTGATGGAAATGTGAATAAATATCCTGAGCAGACATTCAATTAAAAAATATTAGTAAATACAAGATTTTGTCATCAGTTAAAATCTCCAAAATAACAAAATCACATGTTCTATTAAATATACTCTGCAAACATATTCTACTCACTATAGATTATAATGTTTATAAATTTCAGATTAACTTTAAATAAAACAGACTTTCTAGTGCTTAATCTTTCTTTCCAATGTCAGGAAAAATCACAAAATTATTTTTTTTATTTTAATTTTAGAAGGTTTTCTTAGCGTAGAATAAATTTCAAGAGATTCATGAACTTGGATAAGAAATCACATTTTTATTTCTATATTTCAATACAACTTTATTTCAAAGTTTTCTCTGTAAACTCCTGTATTTTACTTTACACACTTAAAAAACATTATTTTGAGAATAGATACATAATTTTCATCAGACTACCAAAGGAGTCCATGACACAAAAATTTAAGAACCCTTGATCTAACCTGTCTTCCTCTGATCACAAACTTAAAATCTTGATTCTTACTGCCAAAATAATTATCACTTACTCAATTTCCTAATTAACTTAAAGCATATATTATGTAAAATTAGTACCTTGCAAGTCCAATACCAAATCCAGCAAATCTATTCAACTGTTCTGAAAGAGAAGATTATATATCATTTAAAGTTGGGCAAACTGTAGCAATTTAAGATTAATTTCTATTTTTAGAAAGTTCATATAAATGATGAATTTGTCCTAGAGACCCTGAAGTATTCCATGATTTCTAGTTACTCACAAATACATTTTCTCCTGCATACAATAAAGATGGATACACAATTACAGTTGTACCATTAAAATGTTACACCAATAATCCTGGAAAAATCATAAAGAAACTCCTATAAGACTTTTTCTAGTAACCACTATAGGTAAGGTTCTCCTTCACCTTACTTTTGTTCCCTGTATTTCCACCTCTCCCTCCCCTCCCCATCAAAAAAATTTAATTTCGTGTGAGTGTTTAATTCACTCATTTGCCTAAGCTTAGGAATCATTAGGGCCTTTTGATTGATAAATTCAATGGAAAAATATCTAGTTAGAAGCAGTCATGCACAGATGACAAAAACAGACAGACATTTTTTCTGTTATCTATAGCTAGCAGAAAAGAATGTTATGATCAGGTATCAAAATTCAAAAAGTTTGGACTTCAAGAGACATTTTAATAAAAGAGACAAAATGGGATAATTTTCTTTGACCATGCTTTTATTCCTTTTATCTCCTTGCTTCTAAGTAAGCAATTACCCTATTCTTCTCCCTTTTAGAAGAATCTAAAATATAATAGCATGTGTCCAGGGGAGCAGAAGAAACTATTTGGTAAATAGTGTTTAATAAATGCTTCATTCACTCATGCATTCAATCCAGCCTCAAAAAATATAAGATTATTTGCAGAGTTTCTTTCTTCCTCTTACAGTTATCTCTATCTCTCTTATTTTCTGTGAAATATGTTTTCCCTTCTAGCCAGAAAAATTAAGCATCCAGGAAAGATTGTAGTAGAAAAAAAGGGGGGAGGGGAATATCAAATAAAGCTTTAAAAAACAAAAAATCAAAAACTGCTATTTTATTTTCTCTTTTCCAAGAAATGTCATACTTAAGAAGATTCTAAGGTTCAAACTAAACTGCAAATTGAGAGTAATAGTAGTTATCTTATTCATCTTTGTAGACCCAACAGTGACAGTACTTAACTGAATCTATATAGGATAGGAATTGAATAAAATATTAGTTAAATTGAATTGCTTGCTGTATAGACTATACCATTACCTATTAGTTCCTGTCCTTACCACAACAGCTTTATATACTATCTTTAGTGTAAGAAACTGACTTTAAAATAAGCTTCTACTCTCATCTTAATAATATAAATTATTTCAAATTGAAAATAGGGATTTTCATCTTTAAAATGAGAACAGTAATAGAGTTCTAGTAATAATTGTATAAATAATTGTTTTCTCAATGACTGATCAAGATGGAATTATCAATTTAGATATGGAAGGAATCATCTAGTTCAGCAACTTCATTTTATATGGAAGGAAATAAGAGATCTAGAAATTAGCTGACTTGCCCAAATTCACATAAGTGATAGAACTAAGTTCGGAAACCAAGCCCTTTCATTTCAAATCTAGGGCTCTTTCAATTGCACCAGAAATATCTCCTAGTATAGGAAATAAATACTTTAAACATACAGGAATGTGCTGAAACCAGTTTTCATCTGTGGCTTATAAACTTCAATATTTTGCAATAATTGTGTATTCACATTTAGCACACTGCCCAAGTGTGAGGTCTTAATAAATGTTTAAGTGTATCTCTGGGGAAAGAAAAGAGTTGTGTGAATGAGACAGTCGCACCATAAAAGTTCAGAAGACCACAAAAAAAAAAATAATAATAATCCTTTACCTTTAAGAATTCCTTCTGTAACATAATAGACAAATAGAATTCCCTAAAGAGAAATCCATCACCTTTCAAGGCAGCTCATTCTACTTTTGGAAACTTTTCACTCTTAAGAACTTTTCCTTTACATTGAGCTAAAACATGTTCCTCTCAATTGCCATAAATTGTTCCTATTTTTAACCTCTAGGATCAACCAAATCCCTTTCATTCAATATCTTTCCCAACAATTGAAGGCAGTCATCAAAGACTATTCTCAATTCCTTCAAGATCCTACGGCACTGCCGTCAGCTATTTCAACATCTCAACAATCTTACATGTACTCCAGTTTGTTGATGTAATTTCTAAAAGGTTATATCCAGAATCAAACACAGTTCTCTAGATAAGGCCTAACTAGGGAAAAAATGAGTCTACCATTTTCTGGACAGTATACCTTTCAATGCAGCTTAAAATCATACAAATTTTTTAAAAATTAATTCATTCATATTACTGACAGTTTTAGCCCCTTAAAATTCTCTAACTTTTCTCAATGGACTTTATAGTTATTACTGTAACTACAATTACATAACTATAGTTAAAGCAAATCAATAATAAAGTATTTTCACATTTATAAAACTTTGGAGCTACAACTCCAAATTTGGATTCACTTTAGCATAAAAATGTTATTTACAATCTCAAATACATATATTGGCACTTATGTTGATTTATCATTATCATGAAAGCAATTAAGTTTTTTCAATTCAAGTTGAAATTGTAAAATTAAATTTTAAAAAGAATCAAAATAAACTTTAAAGATTTTGTTTACTACAAGCTAAGTCCAAGCATAAGTTTCATGTTCACCTGTAGATGTTTCTACTCCTAATGAGGATGGAAATTCTATAAAAACAGAGTTCATGAACAAAGATTTAAAAATTACTTTGAAGAAAGGAGAGCATTTAAAAATATTGTTTGAAGCTAATGATGGCTTCAAAATAAATAGTTTAAGCCCAGCCTTCCATACAATTAATACAAATTGTTCAATAAAAAATGAAGAATCATAGATATGTGATGCCCATGTTACCACTATTGAAATTTTAAGTGAAAACAAATGAGTATATAATATATAAAGCTCTGAAAGAGCAGATACTGCTAACATTTTAGAAATGAGTTTAAGTTTATTCCCAAGGTCACGTGATGAGACATTGTTAGTAAGATAAAATTTTAGCTTTTTGATACCCTATTCAAAATAATTTTCATTTTAAGTGTTACCAAACTGATTTCCTGGACCTTTAATATGCCCTCAAATTTCATATGGGGCTTCTCATCTTGGAGACTTCGATGGAGAAAGAAGAAAAATAAGATAATACGGTTAAGTTAAAGAATAGAAAGAACCGCGGGAAGGGGTGGGGGTAGGAGGTAGGTGGTGGTTGAGGAGAAGCATTAAGTAAAGCAATCTCGTGGTCAGAGTTAACAGCCACTTTCCCCCTCCTTTTATAAGGAGCATAAAACCTGAAGATTCCTGTTCCATCTCCCTCCGCACACCCACCCATGTCCAGTTTCTGGAGCCTGTCATTGCTCTGGCACTCCCGACTCCCCTGCCCCTCACCGCTACTAGCCCCGGGCCCGCTGCTGCAGCTGCTGGGGTAGGGCTCCTCGCTGGTCCCCCCGAGCGGGGTTGAGGCTGCTCCTGGGCCATAATGTGGAATCTTCTCCCCCCAGTGCAGGTTGCGGCTGCCAGGAATGTCGGGTGGAGTGGTCACCCAGTGGCTTAGGTCGGAGGTGGAGCTGAAGGACTTTGCGGAGAAACTGTTGCCCCCGGGTTCCTCCCGGCTGCCGCCCCCACCCTTGTAGCCCAAGCCATCGAAGCCGTCCGGACGCCGCGGATGCATCGAACTCGAGGAGGGAGGAGGGAACCACTAGGTGCCAGAGAGCACCTGAAGCATCAGAAGAGGCCCACCCGCTGCGACCACCACCGCTTTCCCCTCTGTGTCCAGAGATTCTGACAATCGGAAGTTGCTAAATGCTCCCGGAAGAGGAAATCCCGGAACATTAACCTTGCTTCCGTTAGCCCTTGGGGCGTCGGTTGCTGGGGTGATGCCGGTGTAACTAAGATGTATCGAAATGGAGTCTAGAGCCCAGAGGGATTGTAAAGATGGTGGTTTAAAAAAAGAAAAGAAAAGAAAAGAAATTAAAGAAATAAAGAAAAGGGCGGTGTGGCAGAGATGTGAGAGAGGAAATCTGGTTAAACAGTGTACCCCTAAAGGAAAGGATGACTAGGGAACGGGAAAACCCGTATAGCAGGTGCCTCGGTCTTTAAACAAAACCTTTTCTTCGAAGGCGATGACAGGCTGTGTCATGGCAAATGCGTCACTTTTGTGGACGGCGAGAGCCTCATTCACTTTAGCAGGGAGCAGACTAAGGGAAGTCAGTCGACCAAGCTGTTGAAGAATTCTTCCTTGCTATCTCTTGGAATATCTCTGTAGTCGCCGAGGTTTGGCATTAACGGCAACGAGGTGTTTTTCTCCAGGTGTTTATCAAACCTAACTGGTTGGATTTTAAGGTGACTTTTTTGGTCATCTCAAATATCCAAAATATCGCTATACTACCGCTACAGATACTTCAGCGAGAGCAAGATCAACCAGGCGAGGGCAAAGACGTCGAGTCAATTCAAGTTATAGTTAAAGGGGAAAAGAAATACAGGAATTCTGACACCACAGAGCAAATTAAAGCATTTTAGGGGCGTATTTCCACCTTCCCCCTGAAAAACACATTACTTAATTCAGAATAATTAAACCTAAAGATGAGCCATTATAGAAATACTAAGATTACAATCTTTTTCCAGGGCTTTATACGACCTGTTTTCATTAGCTCCAAGGACTCCTGGAACAAAGTCGTACTTTCTGAACCTGAAGTTGCTTTCCATCTGTTCTTTACTCTCTTCTCTTGGCACCTCCTACTCAAGATTCTGAGTGTTTTCATAATAGAACATTGAATCATCCTTCGTTCTTACCTATAAATCCGTTATTGGTCTTAATTTAAAATGGAACCAATCAGTCAATTAACATTTATAAAACACCTTTGGGCCAAGCAAAATGATGAACATTGGGTATACAAAAAGAGGCAAAAGACAATCCCTGCCCTCGAGAAGTTCACAATGTAATGGGAAAGACAAAAAACAAATAAATGTATAAAAAAGCTATATACAGGATAAATATAAAAGAGCAGGTACTGGGATTAAGGGCAACTAGTGATGAAGTGGATAGAGAAGTGGGCTTGGAATCATGAAGACTCCTTTTCCTGAGTTCAAATACAGTCTCAAACAATAGCTGTGGGCAAATCACTTGAGTCTGTTTTCCTCATCTGTAAAATAAGCTGGCAAACCATTCCAGTATTTTTGCCAAAAAAAAACAAACAAACAAACCCAACCTCAAATAGGGTCACAAAGAATTGGATATAACAGAATTAAGACATGTTGAGAAATGCTTTTTATAGATGATTAAATTTTAGTTGGGACTTAAGGGAGGGCAGGAATAGCCAATGCAAATGCCAAAAGAAATAACAGTGTCTTATTCTTAGAACAGCAAGAGGCTAGTAACGCTGGATTAAGAAGGATATATTGGGGAATAAATTAAGAAATCTGGAAAGAGTAGGAGATGACTATACTATGAAGGGCTTTGGATACCAAACTGTCGAGAAGTAGCTACTGGAGTTTATTGAGTAGAAGGATGGCATGGTGGAACCTGTGCTTTAGGAAAATCACTTTAGTAGCTGAATGGAGAATGGAATGGAGTAGGAAAGAGACTGGAGGCTGCGCATTACCAGCTACCTATTAAAATAGTCCCAGCATGAGATGCATTTTTTTTTGACCTGACAGAAATTATAGATTAAATTGGGAAATAATTTACTCACAATACTGGTGACATTTACTTCAAAAAGGATTTCTATTTACAAAAAGGATTACTATTATCCAGTACTAATGCAGTATTAGATGCTTTGAGGGATATGAAAGACGACAAAATATTTTTGGTACAATCTGTGTTTAAAAGCTCAATGGAGCAATATAACACCTATTTTTTTTTCTCCCTGCGTATTTTGAGTGTCTGTTCATACTGTTGCTCAAGCCTAAAATGGACTTTCCCTTCTTCTAAACTTCAACTGTCAAATAGCACAATTATATACACTTCTAGGGTTTAAAAACTATCATCATTTAAAGTAGAAGGAAAATAATACCCCTCAGTCAATGAAATACTGTGTCAATCACACAGTAAAGTAAAAAATACTAATAGCCCCTGCTCTTTACAGAGAGTATACAATATTCTATGAAAGGCATACCATATAAATATATAATTTACAGTGAAATTATTTATTATATTAATAGCATATTAATTAGAATTTAGGCTTTTTATTTTCTCATTCAGGGATCAACTCCTGTAGGTTAGTCAGCCAGTCCAGGAAGAGCATGGCTAATAGAAGAGATTGCCTTAATTCTCACAATATACATATATATATATACATATATGTATATATATATATATGTATATATATACTCCCCTCTCGTGAACAGGACCCCACTTAAATAGGAGACCTTTTGTTTGAAATGTAAACAATATAATCTACAGGAATTTTGCCCTAAACCAATAAACTCCTCTTATTATTGTTGTTGCTATTGTTCTTTTCTTATTAGAGTTTAAGTAACTTGGCTTATGAAGGAGAAAACCAAAAGAAAAAGCATTGAGAGGGAAGATGGAGTATGATAATGTGAGCAGTAGAGAGAAAATGGGCTTGACTGTGCAATGTAGATTGAGGGGAAAAGTAAAGGATAAAGATACTGGGAAGATAGGTTGCAGCTGTACTTCAAAACAAAGTTTAGGTCTAGGTAGAGATAGATTTCATTATCCAGATTTCTGGATACTTCTGAGTCTCATGATCAAGCCTCTCTCAACAGGAAAATCTAAAGACTTTTAGCCCACCCCTTCATTTATTATTCACAAATCAAGGTTGATTTTTATCTGCCAGGGGCACCCCATTTTTTAAAAGTATATTAAGGTTTCCAATTTCTTCATGTCTTTGGTTACCTAGAGAAATCACTGACCATCAATTTATCAATTATTAACTAGCCTATTAATAAGTTGATCATTAATTACCCAGAAATTCTGTCTTTTTAGTTTTGCCATTCATCAGAATATTTATATATAGAATAAATACGAAATAGTTACATTCAGAGAAGGTACTGAAATTGTGATCTGGAAAGTCTTTGTGTTTTAACAGAGTCTGAAAGGATTTGGGAGATGCTTTGACATGGAGTTTAGGAGGGAGTGCATTTCTAAGCATGAAAGGTGGTCCAAAGACATTGCTGTTACTGTTTATCCTTCATTCTGAAAGAGGACCATGACATTATGGAAGTGATTCCATGACATGTAAGTGAACTGGATTTAAGTGAGGGAAGGCTCTGCAAAAGTACATTTCTCCTCCAGAACCATCTAGGTCCGATAGTAAGTTATAGATCAGGACAATTGGAAATGGCCCAAAATGAAATGATAGACCTTGGTCTTTTCAAGATAAAAGTCTCAGTTTGATTTAGATAACACCCAATCAGAGATTAAGTCTAGAAAGAAATAATCCAGATAATGGTCTCTTTTACCTAGTCAAAAAAAAAAAAAAAAAAAAAAAAAATCAAGTCTAGGAGAAGATCTTAAAGTTTCTGGCCAAAACAGAAACAATTGCAATTTACATTCACTCTGAGCCAATCAGGGCCCACACAGTAACTAAGGAGGGCTTGGCCTGTTGTTGGTCAATCAGTGAAAGCCAGTGTGATCTGGGTTTAAACCATGGTTTTATGCCTAAACTCCAAAATCTTTTGAGGTTTCAGCAATCAAAGTTTATATTCCTTTAGGCAGAGCACCCACAGCTAAGGGTCTGATACCCTATGTGGACAGAGGGAAGAGAAGGGGGAAAAGACAGAAAGAAAAAAAAACAAACAGAAAAGTAAAGAGGTTATTACTCAACTGGTCAGTTCTAGTTGGATCCTCAGTGGGGCAGCTCCTGGTTCTACTCATAGATTGTTGTTTGTCCTTCATTCTACAAGAGGTCCATCATCAGGAAGTGATGCCATGATATGAAAGGAACTGGATTTAAGTGAGAGAAGTCTGCACAAAGTCATTAGTTTCACTTTCTTTGGAATTGTCCCGGTATAGTGGCAAGATACAGATCAGGAAGACTGGAGAAGGCCTTTTATGGAGTATAAAAGTGCATCTCTGTGTCCTTGAGCAAGTCACTTCCCTTCTGAAGGCCACAGTTCCTTTTTTTAGGCAAGAAAAGAAAAAGGCATTGAGAAGGAAGATGGACTGTGATATTGTGAGCAGCAGAGAGAAAATGGGCTTGACTGTACAATGTAGAATGTGCTGAGAGAAAATGAAATGTATAAAGATACTGGGGAGATAAGTTGTATCCAAGTTTATGAATTACTTCAAAAGCCAAAGAAAGGAATTTATATTTGATCCCAGAAACATTAGGGAACCACTGGAATTTATTGAATAAGGAAGTGGCATGGTCAGATCTGCCCATAAGAATTATTTCCAGGATCTCTCCTTCAAACAATACCACATCTCCCTTGACTTGTTCAAATCTGTGAATAAGTTTCTCTGATATTAAGAACTGATCCAAATTTATAAGACTTCAGAACTATTCCATAATAAATGATAAAAGAATATGAACAGATAATTTTAAAAGGAAGAAATCTATCAATAATATGAAGCAATCTATAAATCACTAATCTTTAGAGAAATATAAATAAAAATAAATGTAATGTTCCAGCTCACATCTATCAGACGGGGAAAGAAGACAAAAGAGGAAAATGTTAAAAGTTGGAGCAAAATGTTTAACTGCAGCATATAGTATGTAGAATATTATGAAATAAGGCAAATCACATTAAATTTAGCTAGGTGCATTTAAACCTCACAAATTCAGAAAAGCAAAAATATTGTTAAATATCCTGTAGTGATTAAAATGCAGCACATATAATAAAGGGCTGTTGGGAAAAAACTAGAGACTAAATTCTAAAGAACTGATGGATCAAAGGACAAATCATTAAAAAAAAAAAAAGATCTAGACTTCTTGCCTTATTGTGAGATCTTTATGAACTGTAAGTCCAGGCAGGACACATTGAACATAAAAATATTATATATAAAATTGTAACTATGTATTGTCAAAAGACAATATCATCCTTATATAAAAGTTTAATGGCAAATAACTTGTTTAAAGCAATTGTCATCTATATAATATTATTCTTTACATAACTAATGACCCTATAAAATTGACCATAACAGATTTGGAAAATATCCTAACAAAAACTGTATGTTAGTGAAATAACAATGTAGGTAGGTGTTGTAGGTTCAGAGCTAAAGCTAGGGTTCAGCTTCAAAGTTAGCAAGAAATGAAGTATTTGTGAATCAATGTCCATTTAACAAAGGAAGAAATTTACTTTGCCCAAGCATAGCAAAGATAAGCATACAGAGTAAGGTTACAGCACTGCTCTGCTACTCTGGAAAGTGCATTATCATCTGGTCAGTCAGTCCATACATGATTATGGGAACTCACCAAGTCTAAGAACCCTTGAGCTCACATGGCTTGGCCTTTTTATTGGCCATGGACCCCTTATATAAATAAATTTGTTATACCAGGACTAAATTGCAATAAAATTTGAAATAGATATAACAGAGTATATTAACACAGAGAAATTATAAAGAACTTTATCTCTTAACTCAAATTAAATAAAAATAAGAGCAGAAAACAAGGAGTTATTTATACTTGAAAAAAGTAAAGTCAAAGAACATTCAGTCATTGAAACATTGTCACTTAACTCCAACTCCAGAAATTCTGTCTAATAATATAAATAACAAAAACATGGATAGTTTTCAAATGATTTTTAAAAGGAGATTAACATATTTAGAATGAAATTTTGAAAAGTCATTTTCAAAAAATGATGGCATAGATGACCTTAGTCAAATAAAATATTTCCATTCAGAGTAGAAGAATGGTTCATGACCAACAAAGAGATAGAGAGTGTCAGAACCAGAGCCAAGATAGTGGAGTAAAGACAGGAGCATCCCAAAGTTCTCTCCAAAATCCCAGCAAATAGCTTTAATAGTTTAATTCTAAGCAAATTTTAGAGCATCAGGACCCACAAAAAGATAGTATGGAACAATTTTCCAGCCAGAGACAACTTAGAAGGTGGGCAGAAAAAATTACACTAAGGTGGAAGAGTAGCATAGTCCCAGCACAGCTCAAGCCCCAGTAAATCAGGAGTAGAATTGGGGCCTCTGAATCAGTGGAAGCAGTAGCAGTTTCCAGACCTGTTAGCCCATAGACACCAAAAACAACATGGAAGGTCAGCAGGAAAAGTTGGAAAAGAAAGGAAAGGAAAGCACTAGGGTGAAAGGGAAGCCCCAGCAAAACAGAATGGAAGTCACTGAATTGTCAGTAGTAGCACTAGCAGCAGCAGCAGCAGCAAGAGCATTGTAGGCAGCTTCCAGAAATCTCAGCCCACAGACTGGTAAGGGGTCAAACAGCTGGTCAAAAGGAGATTGTAGGGGTCTCTTTGCTAGCACTGAGGCAGGATTCTATTGCTTTGCCTATACTAAGACACACTCCTAATTTACCGGTCCAGGGCAACAAGGAGTACTAGCACACTGGAACTTAATGAGTCACAGTGGAGTAGGGACCCCCCTCCTCCTCACAGTTCAGGGGAGAAAAGAGTATTTGTGGTCATTTACAGATCAGACCATAGTCCAGAAGAGGAGTAAATGTAACTCTCCTTGGATCGTACCATCTTGGAAGAACTGAAAAGTTAGGTCTCTAGAAGAATCTCTGAAAACAGTAACACAAAACACCTGAAGCTTGGGACATTGCACCCTCTACCCTGGAAACAGAGCCATACTTTAACAAGAGTTAAAAGCCAAGTAATAGGGTGGGGAAATGAGCAAACAAGAGAAAAAGATTTTCACCACAGGGAGTTACTATGGTAACAAGTAAGTTCAAAGCACACCCTCAAAAGAAGATAAAATCAAAGTTCCTATATCCAAAGCTTCCAAGAAAAATAAGCATTAGTCTCAGGCCATGGAAGAATTCAAAAGAAACTTTGAAAATTCAAGTAAGAGTGGTAGAGGAAAATTTGGGAAGAGAAATGATGCAAAAGAAAGTACAAAAAGCTAATGAGGAAAAAAATGCCATTAAAAGCAAAATTGGCCAAATGGGAAAGAAAGTATAAAAACTCACCGAAGACAATAACTCCTTAAAACTTTCAAGAAATTATCAAGGAAAATTATCCTGATATTCTAGAGCTAGAGGGTAAAATAGAAATTGAAAGAATCCACTGATGACCTCCTTAAAGAAATCCCAAGATAAAAACTCCCAGGAATATAATATTCCTGGGTCTCCAGAACTCCCAAGTAAAGAAGAAAATATTGCAAACATCTAGAAGGAAACAATTCAAGTATAGTGGAGCCACAGTCAGGATAACACAAGATTTAGCAGCTTCTACATTAAAGGATCAGGGGGCTTGGAATATAATATTCTGGAGAACAAAGGAACTAGAATTACAACCAAGAATCATCTATCCAGCAAAACTGAGCATAATCATTCCAGGGAAAGGTGGATTTTCAATGAAATAGAGGACTTTTAAACATTTATGATGAAAAGACCAGAGCCGAAGAGAAAATCTGATTTTCAAATACAGGTCTCAGGGAGAAACATAAGGAGGTAAACAGAACAGGAATATAATAAGGGATATAATAATGTTAATCTGTTTAGGTTCCTACATGGGAGGATTCCTGCCTTTTTCATTCTGCTAGGAGTTTATATATATAGGACTTATATATATATACATATATATGTATATATAGTTATATATATATAGGACTATTAGGAGTGTATATAATGAGGATTCAGGTATGAGTTGAATATGAAGGGATAATATCTAAGCAAAAATAAAATTAAGATGGTGAAAGAATGTACTGGGAGAAAGGGAAAAGGAGAAAGGGAATGGCATAAATTAATCTACTATATAAGAGGCAAGAAAAAGCTCATAGTGTAAATGGAAGAAGGGGAATAACACGCACACTCAACATAGGTATAGAAATCTATGTTACCCTGCAGCAAAGTAGGAGGGAAAGGGTATACAAGAAGGAGGGAGGATGATAAAAAGAGAGGGCATAATGGTGAAGGGATTAGTCAAAAACAAAACATTTTGAGGAGGGACAATGAAAAAAAGTGAAAAGAGAAAGAAAATAAATTGAGGGGGGAGAGTATACAGTTAGCAATAGTAATTGTGAAAGAAAATTTGAAGCAAATTTCTCTGTTGAAGGTCTCTTTTCTCAAACATATAGGGAACTGAGTCAAATTTATAAAAAAAAATAATAATAAGAGTCATTCCCCAATTGATAAATGATCAAAAGATATGAACAGTTTCCAGATGAACTAATCAAGCTATTAATAGTCATATAAAAAAATTACTCTGATAAAAAGGGTCATAAAAGTTAAAATGAACTTTATTATACAAAATTTTATCTTGCACAAGGAAAACTAATTCAGCAAAAATTAAGAGAGAAACAGGTAAATGGCTAAAAAAAAAATCTTTGCAGCAAGTTACTCTTATAAAGATCTCATTTTGGAGACACCAGAAACTGTTTCAAATTTATTAGAATTAGAGTCAGTTCCCTTCTGATTACAAAACTGAAAGTAGCAAACATAGGTAAATTGCATAATTATTGGTTCAAATGGTTCCCAGTGGCAAAGAACTTTATCAGCATCTATCTTAATAGGATCTTCTCTTAATAAAAAATAACCACATGCATAAGTCAGAAAATTGGGTAAAAATTTTTATAAACAATTTATCAGATGAAGATTTAATATCTTGAATATATAGAATCTACCAAATTTATGAAAATATAAGTCATTATCCAATTGATAAATGGTCAAAAGATAGGACTTGGCAGTTTTTAGATGAAAAAGTCAGTCATATGAAAAATGCTCTAAATCATTATTGATTAGAAAATAGAGAATTAAAACAATGTTTACAAATCATCTCACATCTGATTGTTTAAAATAATAGGAGGAAATATGGATAAATTGGGATACTAATACACTGTCGAACTATGAACTGATCCAACCATTTTGAAGAGCAATTTGGAAAGAGTTATAAAACTGTATATATCCTTTGACCTAATAATACAATCCTGATCACCTTGGTCTGTTGTCCAAGGTGATCAGGAAAAAAAGAAAAGAACCTATAAGTTCTAAACTGTTTAAAGTAGCTCTCTTTGTGGTGGCCAAAAAACCCTGGGCTAAACAAGTTGTAGTATATGATTGTGATAGAATTGTACTGTGTGATAAGAAATGATGAGCTTGATACTTTTAGAAAATCATGGAAAGAAATTAATAGAACAATGAAGAATGAAATTAACATCAATTATAAGAAATTTACTAGTGACTTCTCCAAATATAAGCTAATTATATGTTTATGTATTTCTGAGATTTCCTAGAGATCCCTAAATTATTCTCAAATTCATGTCACTCTCTTCTGTCTTTGCCTCAAGGCCTTTTCCAGCATTCTAGATGATTTTCCCAGATCAGAACCACATCCAAGAACCAGATACTACCCCACACCCCCCATACCTTCCACTCCCATCATCCACCCCTCCATGAACACTGCCTCAGGGCTTTCCTCTATCTGCTTCTGCCTTCTCCAAGTTGGGTCTCCTGGGTCTCAGACAACTTAATATCATTACCTGTTAAAAGGTTTGGTTTTGAGGCAGGTCTTTAAACAGTTGAATTCCCTACCTCTCCTTAAATGGCCCTCTCATCAGTCTTGTTATTGTTTGTATTCATACCTTTATGGTTCACATACAATGATCCTGTCATACTTTCCCCATCCTAGTGATTCTTCTCTCTCAGCTAAGTGGTACAGTGGATTGAGCACTGGGCCTGGAGTCAGGAAGATTTGTGACACTACTTGTGTGATGCTGGGCAAATCACTTAACCTCTGTCTGTCTCCATTTCCTCATCTGTTAGATGGAGGTAATAATAGCACAGAGTTGTGAGGATCAAATGAGATATTTGTCAAGTGCTGAACATAGTGCCACATTAATAAAATGCTAATTTTCTTTCTGTATTCCCCATTCCTAACTGCCCACACTCATCATTCCTATTCCCTCAATTTTGTTGTTTTGTTGTTCATTTGTGTCTGGTCTTTATGACATAGATTATAGCACATCAAGTCCTTCTTTCCTCCACTATGTCTCAAAGACTATCCAAGTTCATGTTCATTATTTCCATGACACTCTCATCCTCTATCATCTTTCCCTTTTGCCTTCAATCTTTCCCACCATCAGAGTCTTTTCTAATGAGTCGAATCTTCAAATATTTAAGCGTCAGCTTCAGTATTTGACCTTCCAGTAACCTTGAATTAATTTATTTAAGTATCAACTGAATTGACTTCCTTGCTCTCCAAGAAACTCTCAAAAGTCTTCTCTAGCACACAATCTGAAAGCATCAATTCCTTATAGTCCCGATTCTTATAGCCCAAATTACCACTGGAAAAGCCATAGCTTTGATTATACAGACCTTTGTTGAAAAGGTGAAGTTTTTACTTTTTAGTATGCTGTCCTCATTTGCCAAAGCTTTCCCTGCAAGGAGCAAAGTTTTTTTTTTTTTTGTTTTTGTTTCTTTGTTTTTTAAATTTCATGATTGCAATTGCCATCTACAGTTATTTTTAAGCTGAAGAACAGAAAATCTGACACTGCTTCCATTTCTTCTCCCTCTATTTGCCAGGAAATGATGGGATTAGTTGCCAAAATCTTAGCTTTTGTAATGTTAAACTTCAAGCCAGTTTTTACATTCTCTTTTTTCACCTTCATCAAGAGGCTTCTTAATTCTTCATTTTTTGCCATCAGAGTAGTATCCTCTACACATCTGAGATTTCTTCTGGCAATCTTAATTCCAACTTTTAATTCACCCAGTCTTGGAGTTTGCATAATATACTCTGGTCATATGCCTTTTTCCAATCTTAAATTAATCATGTGTTCCATGTTCAACTCCATTGCTTATTGGTCTGCATAAAGGTTCCTCAGGAGAGAAGTAAGATGATCAGGTCCATCTCTCTGAGGAATTGCCTCCACATTTTGTTGAGATCCATTGTATTCAATGAAGCAGAAATGGATGGTTTTTTTTTTTTTTTTTTTAGAACTCCATTGCTTTGTCCATAATCCAGCAAATACTGGCAATTTGACCTCTATTTCCTCTGCCTCACTGAAAACCAGCTTGGTCTTCTGATAATTCCTAGTTCACTTATTGCTGAAGCCTACCTTACAGAATCTTGAGCATAACCTTGGTGGTTTTGAATTAAGTGCAATTTTTCAGTAATCAAACATTCTTTGGCATAGTCCTTTAGGATTGAAACAAACTGATGTTTTCCAATCCAGTGTTCACTGTTAAATATAACAATATTCCAAATTTTCTGGTTTATTGAGTGCAACATTTTAACAGTATCATCTTTTAGTACTTTAAATAGCTTAGCTGTAATTTTACCACCTCCACTAGTCTTGTTAACAATGATTTCTAAAGCTCATTTGACTTCATTCTATAAGATATCTGGCTCTAGATCAGTAACCATACCAAGGTAAATATTAAAGACTTTAAGATCTTTCTGATATAATTTTGTGTATTCTTGCTATCTCTTCCTAATCTCTTTCCTAAATCCCAAATGTCCCAGTCTAGATCACTCCCTTCCACTAAATTCTCTTCAATGCCTTCTCCATAGTTAACAATTTTTTTTCTTTTAAAATTTTTTTCATTTACCATTATCTCTGTTTTCTACCTCTCACTGAAACTTCTAAATTTCTCTTGATGACATAATATCCCCGGCCACCCTTTCCAGTATTAACTGTACTTAATACCTCACTGTTTCACTGTTCATGATAAGGAATTTGAAATTATTCTTGCTTCCTAGTGCCATTTCCGGATTATATGGCTTCTTACCATAACTGTTTTACTCTTCTTTGAAGTTCATTCAATTCAGATTTATTAAACAGTCAGGATTTGATAGCTTTTTTCTATTGACTACTAGGATACTCTCCTTCCTTTTCTCAATGAATTCAGTGCCTAGCTCATAGTCTTTTTCTCCTCCACGACTACTGTCTTCATTCTAGGGCAGGGGTGAGGAAGGAACTAGGTACAACAACTTCCCACTGTTTAAGTTCTACAAATTGATAATTTTGTGTGGCCTGTGAATGATGTTATAATTATCCAAATGACCCTTGGAAGAAAAATGTTTCCCCACCTCTCTCTTAAGAGGACTTCAGTATATATATATACTGCTTAACTTCTCAGTTCTTTGATCTATGCCTTGCCTATGACTTTCTCCACCTCAAGTATACACAGATGGTCATATTATCTTACCATCATGTACAAGTGTTCCAGTTCCATGGTCATGTTTATCAGCTCAGAAATTTCTTTATCTCATTTACAGTTTTTAGCATTCTAATTTTCCCTCTAGAATCTTAATATTTATAACTTTGTTCTTTTTCATCATTGTGACCTTGAATACCTCTACTTCTTAGTCCTTTTCCAAGCCCTAACTCTTGGGCTGATTATACTAGTCCCATTTTCCACTCTTGACATGTTGGCAAACCAGATCTACCCAATACTAACCTCTAGACTCAAATCTCTTGTCCCCATATCCTATTGCTGATCATATCTTGCCATATCCCAACTTTAGATCTTCCTTACCATCTGTTGCCTTCTTAATCTTATACAGAGAGTTGGATAAATTTCCCAAACTGCAAAATGGATCTACTACAAATTTATGTTGCAAAATATCAACCTGGCTCACATTGAAAGAAATCTTTTTACACCTCCTTAATGGATTTGCTCTCCCACTCATCTTAGTGATTATTTCAAACCTATTCCTCTTTTCTTAAAGCTTCCAACAGAATCTCTCCTCCAAACCCCCTCAAGTGAAGTTCTTGTCTCATACTTCGTTGAAAAAATCAATGCCATTTGTCAAGAGCTCCTTTTGCTTTCCTTCTCATCTCATTAATCTTCCTCCTCTATTTCCTTCTCTCTTGTCTCACATTAAAATGCAGCCCTTCTCCTTGCCAAGGTAAAGCCTTTTAATATAGACACTTGATCCCATTATTCTTAGACCCCATCTTCTCCAGCATATTGCCTTCCTTTATTAAATCCACACTTTCTGATTGTTTCCCTGCTGCCTATAAACATACCATGTTTTCTTTATCCTTTAAAACACACACACACACACAAACCACTCTGGGCTGATTCAATTACTTTTAGTTAATAGTTCTATATCTAGCCTCTCTTTCATGTCCAAATTTCTTGAAAATGTCATTAACAATCATTAGAGCCTCTTGTTTCTTTCCCTCTCACTTTGTTATAAATCCTTCCCAATTTTTTTCTGAACTAAGTTTGACTGAAATTATTCTCTCCAAAGTCACCATTGGTTTCTTAACCGCCAAATCTGATGACCTCTTCTCAATTCTTATCTCTGCAATCTAATATTGTTAATCATCTTGACCTAGATACTTCCTCCTCTCTAGGAGGAGAATCTCCCCTTAGATTTCTTCTGCTCTGACTATACCTTTTTCAATCTTCTTTTCTGCACATTCATCTCAGTATTATGCAGTAACTATGGATTAATCCCAAAGTTCTATCCTGGAACTTCTATTTTCCCCCTATGCTCTCTTGCTTGGTGATCTCATCAGTTTTAATGGATTCAATTATCTCTAACTATGGGTATAGTGAATAAAGCACTGGACTTGGAATTAGAAAAAATGTATCTTCCTGAGTTCAAGTTCCATCACAGATATTTACTAGCTGTGTCACCCTGGGTTGGTCACTTAACCCTGTTTCTCCATCTGTAAAATGAGCTAGAGAAGGAAATGGAAAACTACCCTAGTATCCTTGTTAAGAAAACCCCAAATGGGGTCATGAAGAGTCAGACATGACTGAAATTACTTTACAAAAACAAACTTCATTTTTAGTTCTTTTCATCAATCCCTTATTTCAATCACATCCTCAAGATGACCCAACAAAATCTCCTCCATTAAAAATAATCTAAAAATGTGCAGACTGGAGGCAGCTAAGTGGTGCCAGCCTTGAAGTCAGGAGAACCTGAGTTCAAATTTAACCTCAGACACTCAACACTTCTTAACTGTATGATCCTGGACAAGTCACTTAACCCCAATTGCCTCAGGAAAAAAAAAAAGTACCAGACTGAATTCTAATCTAGAAACAAAATTTGTAAAAGTCAACATAATGAATTATTTTTCCAGCCTAGGGTATTTTAAGGAGATAGGTCTGCAGATAATGGGGACAAAATCTAATTAGAAACCCAGAAATTAAAAGAGAGGCAAGATTAGTCATAAGGACTGAAAGCCCTGGGGCAGGAAGAGATCCCAGGAAATGCCTGAACAAGCTTAGGCTTTAGGAATAGGTGACATCTGGCAACTCTTTTGAACAGTATGGCTCTGATCCCAGGAGAGCAGGAACTTAGTTGTAGTCTCCAGGTCAGAGTGAAAGCCTGAAGTAGAATAACTAGGGTAGGAGTCCTAGACAAAAGAGGAGCCTGTGATTGAGTTTCTCTGACCCTGTAGAACCTCCCAGTGAGCTAATAATGGCTGAGTATAACAACAGTTGAGTGAAATTCTCAACTGGGAACAAATTGAAATATTAAGACCTGGGTCAGGAACTTGCAGAGCTCCGAAAAGAACAGTGAGGAGACTTCTCCCCAAACAAATCAATTTGACAATATAGAAAGTTTACAGGCCACCAGGGTGAGCTCTGAAAATAAGAGAAGTATATAAAAGGGCAAAAATTTCTTTAAACTCTTTAGACTCTCTTTAAAGTGTGAACATGACATTAACAAAGTTCAAAGTGAAGTAGACTGGAAAGGGGTGAAGCCAAGATGGCAGAGTAAAGATAGGATACACCTGAATTCTCCCAAATTCTCCTCCCCAAACCTTAAATACCTCAAAATGGAATCTTGAATGGCAAAACCAACAAAAGGAAGGGGTGAAACAATTTTTCTCATACCTCATTTGTATTAGGTAATTTCTCCTTTTTACCTTTTCCTACCCATTATTATTTTTTGGAATCAACCCAGTTGTAGACAGCTCAGTATTGGTGACAGCCTTAAGAATACTGATAACATTTGCACATGTAAGTAATCAATTTTACCTTATTGAGTCCATTGTAAGTCATCTTTGATGTTCATCTTGTATTTCTCTTGGATCCTGTATGTCAAATTTTTCATTAGGTTCTGGTCCTTTTGGACAAATACCTGAAAGTCTTTCAGCTTATTTAATATTCATTTCTTTTTCACATTCAGGATTATATTTAATTTTGCCAGATAAATTATTTTTTGGCTACAACCTCAGCTCTTGCTCTTCAAAATAGCCTAAAGGGCAATCAAATTGTGCATATTCTTTGATTCAGCAGTGTTTCTCCTGGGCTTTTATCCCCAAAGAGATCTTAAAGGAGGGAAAGGGATTCACATGTGCAAAAATGTTTGTAGTGGCAAGGAATTGGAAACTGAGTGGATGCCCATCAGTTAGGGAATGGCTGAATAAGTTATGGTATATGAATGTTATGGAATATTATTATTCAATAAGAAACAATCAGCAGGATGATTTCAGAGAGGCCTGGAGAGATTTATATGAACTGATATTAAATGAAGTGAGTAGAACCAAGAGAACACTGTACACGGCAACAGCATGGTTATATGATGATCAATTCTGATGGATGTGGTTTTTTCCAACAATGAGATGATTCAGGCTGGTTCCAATGGCTTTATGATGAAAAAAAGCCATCTGCACCCAGAGAGAGAACTATGGGGACTGAATGTGGATCACAACATAGTATTTTTATTTCATTTAATGTTGTTTGCTTGAATTTTGTTTTCTTTCTCATTTTTTCTTTCCTTTTTGATCTGATATTTCTTGTGCAGCATGATAATTGTGAAAATATGTTTAGAAGAATTGAACATGTTTAACATATATTGGATTATTTGCCATCTGGGAGAGGGGGTGGAGGGAAAGGAGGGAGAACAACTTGGAACACAAAGTTTTTCAAGAGTGAATGTTGGAAAATATCTATGCATATGTTTTGAAAATAAAAAGCTTTTAAAAATAAATAAAATAAGATGGAAAAAATATTAGTGTTCCAATACCTACAGTTTTTTAGTGTAGTAGCTACTAGGTCTTGTGTAATTCTGCTTGTGGCTCCATAGCATTTAAATTGTTTTTTTTTCCTTGTTGGTCATAATATTTTCTACTTAACCTTGGAGTTTTGAAACTTGTCTATGATATATTCCTGTAGATTTTCATCCTGAGATCTCTTTCAAGTGATGGCAGATGATTTTTTTCCATTTCTACTATATCCTCTTGTTCTAGAACTGCAGGGCAATTTTCATTAATTATTTTTTATAATATTGTATCAAGATTTTTTTTATTGTAACTTTCAGGTAGTCCAATAATTCTTATATTGTCTCTTTTCAATCTGTTCTCCAGATCAATTGTTTTTCTAATGAGATATTTAACATTCTCTTCTATTTTTTCCTTCCATTTTTTTAAATGATACTTTATTATTTCTTGGTGTCTTATACCATCATTTGCTTCCTCTTGTCCAATTCTAGTTTTCAAGGAGTTGTTTTCTTCTTTAAGATTCTGTATCTCTAAAGATTAGGAGCCAAGACGGCTAAGTGAAACTTGTCAAAATTCTCCCCCAAACCCTTCCAAATACCTTTAAATAATGATGCAAAACAATTTTTAGAATGTCAGAGCCCACAGAGTAGAACAACTTTCCAGCCAAAGATGGCTTGGAAGGTCGACAGGAGGGGTCTGCTATCTTGGGCTGGGTCTGGAGCATTCACCAGCACAGCTCAAGCCTCATAAACCTAGGAACAGGAGGTGGGACCTCTGAATCTGATGTATGGCAGTGATCCTTGGACCTCTCAGCCCACAGAAGCCAAAGACAACTCTGCAGGAAAGGTTTGGTTCACTAGGGGTGAGAGGAGGCCCAATCGAGCTTCTGAAGCTACTGAATCAGCAGTGGTGGCAGCAGCAATGACTTTTGGTAGCAACGAAGCAATATGTGGCAGTAACGGTAGCAGCTTCTAACGGCAGCACACAGGTTGGGAAACTAAAACAGCTGGTCAGAGAGATTGCAGGTTTGTGTTTGATGGTACTGTGGCAGGACTTTGCTGCTTTACCCATATTCAGATCTGTGTAGCTGTGCTGGCTCACAGTATAAGTCCCTAGAAGGATCTCTGAAAAAAAAAAGTGACACAAAACCCCTGAAATTTGGGACATTACACCTTCCACTTTGGAAATAGAGACTTACTTTAACAAAGTGTTAAAAGCCAAGTAATAGGCTGGGGAAATGAGTAAACAATAAAAAAAGATTCTGACTATAGAGTTAGTATGGTGACAAAGGTCAAAATACACATTCAGAAGATAACAGAGTCAAAGCTTCTAAGAAAAACAAGAATTGGATTCAGACCATGGAAGAGCTCAAAAGGGATTTTGAAATCAAGTAAGAGAGGTAGAAATAACATCAGAAAAAAATGAGAATGATGCAAAAGGAGATAACAAAAGATGAGGAAAATAATCCCTTAAAAAGTAAAATTGACAAAATGAGAAAGGAGGTACAAAAATTCAGAGGAAAATAAGCAAATGGAAGCTAGTGACTTTATGAGAAATCAGATACAATATAAGAAATCCCAAAGAATGAAAAAATAGAAAAAAGATATGAAATATCTCATTGGAAAAACAACTGATATGGAAAATCAATCCAGAAGAGATCATTTTAAAGTTATTAGTCTACCTGAAAGCCATAATCAAAAATTTATGTTAGATATCCTCTTTCAAGAAATTATCAAGGAAAATGATCCTGATATTCTAGAGCTAGAGGGTAAAATAGAAATTGAAAGAATCTATTGATCACCTCCTTAAAGACATCCCAAGATTAAAACTCCCAGGAATATTGTAGCCAAATTCCAGAACTCCCAGAGCAAGGAGAAAATATTGCAAGCATTTAGAAACAAACAATTCAAGTATAGTCAAGCCACAGTCAAGATAATAAGATTTAGAAGTTTCTACATTAAAGGATCAAAAACTTGGAATATAATATTCTGGACAGCAAAGGAACTAGGATTACAACCAAGAATCATCTACCTAGCAAAACTGAGATAATTCTTCAGGGGAAAAGTGGACATTCAATGAAACTGATGGCTTTCAAGCATTCATGATGAAAAGACCAGAGCTGAATAGAAAATATGATTTTCAAATACTGAGAAGAAGCGTAAGGAGGTAATCAGGAAAGGGATATCATAAAGGACTTAACAAGATTCATCTGTTTACATTCCTAAATGGGAAGATGATACTTGTAACTCATAAAAAAGTTCTTATTATTAGAGCAGTTAGAAAGAGTATATATAGACAGAAGGCACAGACGTGAGTTGAATATAAAGGGATAATATTTTTTTAAAAATCAAGGAGAGAGGAATGTACTGAGAAAGGGAGCGATGGAATATGATGTAAATTATCTGTCATTAAAGAGTCAGGAAAAAGCTTTTACAATGGAGGGGAAGAGGGGGGGGGGGAGTTAGTGAACTTTACTCTCATCAGAATTGACTCAAAAGAGGAAATAACATGCACATTCAATATGGGTATAGAAATCTATCTTACCCTGCAGGAAAGTAGGAGAGAAAGGGGTTAGGAGAAGGAAGAAGGGTATTAGAAGAGAGGGCACATTTGGTGAAGGAGCAGTCAGAAGCAAAACACTTTTGAGGAAAGACAGGGTGAAAGGAAAAAGAGAATAGAATAAATGGGGGGGAATAAAGTTAGCAATAGTAATTATAAAAAGAGTTTTGAAGCAAGTTTCTCTGATGAAGGCCTCATTTCTCAAACATATTAGGGAACTGATTCAAATTTATAATAAGAAAAAAAGAACCATTCCCCAATTGATAAATAATCAAAAAATATTATTAGAGCGTTATAAAATCATGCATATTCTTTGATCTAACAATACTACTACTAAACATGAATCCCCCAAAAAAGATTTTCACAAAAAAAGGAAAAGAACCTATATGTATAAAAAAACATTTAAAGCAGTTCTTTTCACAAGGCAAAGAACTGGAAATTGAGAAGGTGCCCATCAATTGGGGAATGGCTGAATAAATTGTGATAAGGGAGTATAAAGGAACATTATTATTCCATAAGAAATGAGGAACAGGATGCTATTAGAAAAACCTGGAAAAGTTCTCCAGGATCTCAAGCAAAGTGAAATGTACTGTGTACATAATAATAAGTTGTGGGTTGAGCAGCTGTGAATGACTTTGCTATTCTCAGCAATACAATGATTCAAGACTATTCTGAAGGATTAATGATGAAAAATACTACCTATATCCAGAGAAAGAACTGATTGTGTCTGGGTAAAGACTGAGGCATACTTTTTTAAAATTTTGCTTTTTTTTCCCTTGAGTTTTTTTCGGGGGAGGGGCGTGAAGATCTGTGTTTTCTTTTGCAACATGACTTTTATGGAAATGTTTTGCACAACTTCACCTGGGCCTTCTCAATGGGAGAGGGGGGTTGTAGGGAGGAAGGGGAAAAATTTGGAACTCAAAATTGTCAAAACCAATGCAAAATTGTTTCACATGTAACTGGGGAAAATAAAAAAATTTTTTTTAAGATTATAGATCTCTTTTTCCAATTCTAAGTTGAATAATGGAATGTTTTAAGCTTGGCAGCTGGAAAATAAGAGGTGACTATTAACTCTAAACCACAAGTTCCTTTTTCCCAGTGAGTTTTTCTGGTTACAAAAGGCATCACTTGTAAAGAAGACTTCTAGGGAGGATTAAGAAAGCCTGGGAGAAGCTAATTAATCAAATAACCTGTTTTGGTGGATTGAATTACATTCAAAACAAGTTTCTGCATTTTTTATTCTTCTTTTCTTTTATTAAAAAAAAAAACAGCTCTGTAAATCACTCCTTGTTTCTGACACCTGAAGGAGTCAAATGACCTGATTTGATATACAAATGCTAGCTTTGCAAATTAAATTATAAATGCTCTGTAAATTTGTCCTCAGTTTCCTTTTATTTCAGATAATTAATTTTAACAGGTCCATTCTGGAGACATAGATTTCCCTGGCTATTACAGACATTGGTGGAACATTTCAGGTTGTTCTCCAGATGTCCCTATCCCTTAGTACATGCCAACCCTCATTTATGATGTCCTTTACTTCTATTCTTTGAAGTTTTTAAAAATTTATTATGTGTAATAGCCTGCTTGCATTCATCAAATTTTTACTTAAAAGCTCATTGCCCATTGGCTGACAATTTGGTGATGAATCCTGAGCCACAGAAATCCATTAAATAAATTGCAGTTTGAGAAATTAAATCTCCACGCCAATATCACAGATTCAAGACATGTAAGTTCAAGAACTATTCCTCAATGAAATTTCCAAATAATTGCAAGCTCTAAGCCATGGAAAAAGTCATTCCAGATTATTAATAATAAGAAAACCACAAATTAAAACAAATATGAGATTTCATTTCATACTGAATGAACTACAAAGATAACAAAAGATGGAAATAGTCCGTGCTGGAATAGCTACAGGAAAATGGGCACTTTTGGTGAAAATATAAATTCTACCAACCATTATAGATGACAATGACAATGTAGAATTATGCAAGAAAAGTCATTAAACCTTCATTTATATGCCACTACTTCAAATAAGCTGATGACAAAGGGGAAAATGTCCCAAATCTATCAAAAAAATTATAGCAACATTGTTTTTGTATAAATAAAATTTTCATCCCAAAGACCATTGGTATATATCTTTTCTTATTGGTGGAAATCAATGCCTTGTGGGTCAGGGCAAAGTTGATGGAAGAGAAGAGAACTTTAGTATCTTTAAGCTCTACAGATATTTAGGACACTTTTGGCTTTCAGCTTTGAGAGAGAAGGTAGAAGGTACCAACCCCACTTCAAATTACTGAAAGGAAATAAGGATCTAGGAAGAAACCATTATGAGAGGAGCTAGCAATGTCTTTCATGTCCCTATTTCCAAGCACTTGCTATATTCAGACCTTGGGGAATTTCACCTTGAATGAAATCTGGGGTTCTTTGGTTAAGCTGAGTTACCTCCCTTTGAATGGGAACATTTTTTCTTTCTGTATTGGCTGGCATATATTCTATGTATACTTTCTCTGATTTCTATGTTGTCATTGACTTGAATAAATAAAAGTTTCTCCATTGTTATGCGTGAGCTCATTTTGGAACTATTATTTGGTGAGAACACCCTTAGTATAGAAAAAATTTAGGAAAAAATTGGGTGTCCACCACTTGGGGAATGGCTGATCAAACTACACTATGTTTACATAATGGAATATTAATTCACTATAAAATGACAGATATGACCAATTCAGAAAAACAATGGAAAAAAATTTTTACAAACTGGCATTCAGTGAAGATTTCAAGTAGAATGATGACTACAATAATACAAATGAAAATAATATAAACAGAAGTCAAATTCTGATTGTGATTATTGTCTGTGGTTTTAGGGAACAGAAGATGAAGCAAGCATTTTTCCTTTCAACAAAGAGATGAGAGAATATAGCTATAGAAGGCTAAACAAAGACACCAGAGTGGTTTTTTACTTCTTTCTCCTTCTTCTTTTGTAGGGTTAAGTGACTTTCCCAGGATCACACAGCTAGTAAGTGTCTGAGGTCAGATTTGTACTCGGGATAATTAGTTTTCCTTACTCCAGGCCTGGTACTCTATCCATTTATCATTTAATTGCCCACTAGAGTGGTTGGCCTCTTCGCCTTTTGGATTAAGTCAAACAGAAGTTAAGAGATTTGTCCAGCATTGCAAAGCTAGTAAGTAACTGAGGCTGGATTTGAACTCAGGTCTTCTTAACACCAGGCCCAGTGTTCTATTTATTGAGACAACTAGCTGTCTCAAAAAAAGTTCCTGTTGTTTAGTTGTTCAGTTATGACCAACTATGCATGACCACATAAATCACTGCATGCCAAAACTGTCTATGGGATTTTCTTTGCAAAGATACTGGAATGGTTTGCCATTTCCTTCTCCAGTAGATTAAGACAAACAGAGGTTCAATGGTTTGATCTGATAATTAGGACCTAAATCCTCACCTGCTATCTACTGTGAATTTTCAGTTTGTAGCTTTTGCCCTGTTTTGCACCCTTGGTGTTGGACAAATAGAGGAGCTCAATGCTTATGTGCCATCCTTTTAACTGGACCAATTGCTAGAAATGTGCACGTGCCTCTTTGTCCTTGGGGGAAGGGATGCCCCTATGGCATGGAGGGTCAGACATTCAGGACTTACATGATCATTTTTTTGCAATCAATAAGGCAAACATGTAATATCAAATTGTTCTTCTGTGGATTAGAAGAATGAGTCCTTCCACTTATTCACCTTTAATTGGAAAAAGATCACTAATTTTTCACTATCTCATCTCCAAATTGAGCCTGTGACATTGTCTAGCCTTCAGTTTTGTATTATGAGCAAAACCACAGGTAGTCAGCCTTCAGTTTTGTATTATGAGCAAAACCACAGGTAGTCAGGTAATGGGATGGCAAATGAAATGTAATTATATACATCCCTGAAATGAAATGTGAACATTCAGGACAGAAAAAGTTTTCTGAGAGTTTGTTTTTTTAAAAGTCAGGAGACTTGGGACACCTGAATGGATTTTTTAGGATAGCTCCACAAGGATTCTACTTCTTGTGTGGCAAAAAAAAGCATATTACTGGATCCCCTCAAATTGTACCTGCAAGTGGATTAGGTGGGTGCTTTTTGGCCTCTGGGCCATATATACTCTGACTCCTAGCTCATACATGGAAAGCAAGTATATAGCCTTTCAAATTTTTTTCATTCTTCCCTCTTTTAGTAAGTGACACTGAATGTACCTTTTCCATTTTATTATCCATGTATGTCTCATAGAGATGCAGTCTAATGCTCCTGAATAAAATAAACAATTTTTTGGAGTATTTGTTAATAAAACCAGAGGTGTAGTGGGAGCCCTTAATACTGAAATCCACAAAGTTTGGATCTTACAAATTAGATTGGCTCTAGATTTCCTCCTGGCAAAGAGGAAAGGAGTATGCACTTTCCTAGGTCAGGAGTGATACACCTGGGTACCTGACGACTTTCATGATATTCATGCCCATATAGACTGGACAATGCCTGGAACAAGTTTCAGGATGATGGGAAGAAATCCTTTGGCTCTGGCTAACCTCTTGATTCCCAAATCTCTAATGGCTGAAATATTTGTTTTTGGGCTTTCTCTTGAGTGTCCTCAAAGGGATTGTATTTATAGTACTTCCCTTAATGCATAGAACTGTTTGCCAAATGACTGACTCCCAAATTTCAAGCAGAAGCGATTAAGATGATGCCATTGGAGACAGAGGACTGATATAAATTCAATTTTGGTGCTGTACCATAAGTATGGTTAGCACCAAAGGAGTGATTATGCAAAGTCAGCTATTTGTGTAGGCAGAGTGACTTCATTTTTAAACTTTGTTTTGACTTTGACACATGTTCAGCCAACGTGCAGGAGATGGTAGTCTGGAAATACCCTTGCATATACACATTAATCCCCTCTTACTGTGATACTATAATGAGAGAGGAGCACTAACCCCATTTCCTCATGACTATGTGTACCAATCAACACGCTTTTGTTTTTATATGGAAATTGTTTACTCCAGTCTATAAAAATACCCAATTTGAATTGGGAATCAACACCTGACTACTTGTTGCCTTGGGATGCTAAAATACTTATCTTTCTTTTCCTGAGTTTGTCTCATTGCCCAGGAAGAGATTTGAACCCATATTTCTTTTAAGAACATATACCAAAGACAAACAGTTCAAATCTGGTCTTAGACACATACTAGCTTTGTAACCCTGGCAAGTCACTTAACCCGTGCCTCAGTTTCCTTATTTGTAAAATGAGCTGGACAAGGAAATGGCAAACCACTTCAGTATCTTTGCTAAGAAAATCCCAATTGGGAAGAGTAAAAGAGACAAAAATAAAAATAGAGCAACAAAGAGGTAGGAATGTCAAATGAATTCAGAGTACTATATGTTTCTCCCCTCTACCCCCCATTCCTATGTATCTCCCTCACCCCCACACTCCATAGTATGAAAGATTGTACTAATAATCCAGCTAGAAGGAGACTCACAGAAAACAAACATGGTAATTTCAAGGAACATGACTGGCTTCATACTAAATAAGAATATTGATTTGCTATGGACTCAGAAAAGGATATCCATTAAACTAGGAGATGTGAACATATTTTTGGCCATATATTCTCTAAACTCAATGTAGAGTACACTAAAAACAAGGATAGTGGATTCAAGTACTAGAAATGTAGTACCTCAATTCCTCTAGTACATGAAAAATTTGAAAAACAAATATTCCAGTGGGAGGTGGAAAAACAACTTGCAGAGGATACTTAAGCTAGCCATTTTCAGTTTTAACCTGGCTGTTTCATCTATTTTTCCATATTTATTTCAAAAGCCTTCTTACACCCAGCAATGGAACTGCCTCCAATTCTTCTGTTCCCACTACTAACTGTTCTCATCTTTTTTTATTGAGTTTTTTCCTATTATATATTCCTCAAGGTCAAGGAAATGTTCTGTTTTTTGCTTGTATTTGTGTTCCTAGCTCTTGCATCTGACACATGGTTGTATTTAATAAGTTACCTATCTTCCTTACATCCATCTATCTATCTATCAAGATCTACACATCCATCCCCAGATAGTGCCACATGTTCCTTCTCAACTGAATATTATAATTAAGTAGAGAGGTTAAATCAGCCTGGGACCTAGACTCTGGTTGTTCTGGGAAAAATATCCCCTGTTGCTTGAGTAACAGTGAAAAGTAGTAATTTTGTAATAACCTAGTAAGTCATGTTCATAGCTGTTGTAAAAATATATATTTGTCATAGTATTTTTAGGAATCTCCTTTCCTATTAGCTCCTCTTCTTTTCCCCCTACCCCTCCAATTTTATAGAGGAGAAAATAGGGGCAGAAAATAGCAATGCAGGGATTTGAACTCGAGTTTTGATTTCTAATCCAGTGTTCTTTCCACTGCATGCATATTAAAAATATTCTGCTACAGTATAAAACTCAAAATGTAACTGTTGCTAGTATTATTTATCTGCATTGGTCAACAGTTGCCACTCTAAACATAATTCCCAGTTCTCAGTAGTATTAACAAGGGTCATACACATTTCCAGGTTCCTGTCTAAAAAGCTTTTTGTATTCTAATTCTGTATTGAAAATAGGGAAAATCCCTTATATGTGAGGTTTGGAAAGGAAAAGAAGAAACAGAAGTGAGATATAGCTCAAGACAAGAGCCGTAGTTCAAACAGTCTTTAAAATGTCCTTTGTGCAAAAGAACAATGAAGATGAGTCCTAGAGCACAGGTGAAAGTGGAGAAACCTAGTCTAAAGCCTTAAAGAGAGGGTCAGCTCCAGTGTTCGGGAGATTATCCAGCAAGCGGTGGGGCAGTCCCACACTCACTGACCTTCTCTCCTCGCCACCTACCCCAGTCCTCTCACTCAGAAGTGAGGGAGCGGTGGGGGAGGGAGGGTCAGAGAAGGCGTAGGAAAGAAGCAGCCCAGGGACTCCTCCTTTTTTCCTCTTTCTGGTTGCTGGGGACTGGAGCCCTCTCCTGGTGGCGAGAAACCGAGAGGAAAAGGAGGAGCTGTTTGTCGGTGTAGTTCCCTTAGCTAGAGGAAGCTACAGAGAGCGTGCTCAGCTGTGCACTGGAGCTGCCCAGGAACATGGCGGCGGCAACCGAGTCTGCTTCTCTTGCACACTCGCACCCCAGCAGCAACAGTGGTGGAGGCGGCGGGGCCACAGGGTCACTGTCTACGGGGGGGACAGTGCCAGTGCTTTTCTGCTTCTCCGTGTTTGCCCGGCCCTCCACCGTGCCTCATGGCGCGGGCCACGAACTGCTTATCCAGAAGTTCCTAAGCCTTTATGGAGACCAGATAGACATGCACCGCAAATTTGTGGTGCAGCTTTTTGCTGATGAGTGGGGCCAGTATGTAGACCTGCCCAAAGGCTTCCTGGTGAGCGAACGCTGCAAAGTTCGCTTGGTTCCCTTGCAGATCCAGGTAAGATCCAAGGAGAGAGCGGGGTGGTGGTCCCGAGAAAGGTGTAGGAAATGCGCTGCTTTCCCTTTTCTCTTAAATGTGCATACTCCTCAGGTGTCCTTGGTGCAACCGTAGCTGATAGATAACCCTTCCCCGCAGGACGTGTGCTAGGACTTTGGTGCTTCATGTCCTTACAGTTCTGCTACTTCTTCACTTCAGAATGCATGGGAGCGTGCGTGCACATGTTTGTGTTATAATTGTGAGTCGTTTCGGAGTGTTTCCAAGTAGACTTATAAACATTATCACCCATGTAGGTTAGAGGTGGTACAGCAGTGGTTTCCAAAAATACTGTACAGATTCTTTTTTAAAAATGTTCGTGTAAAACTCTCAACTTAATAAATACTCCCAAGTTTTTATATAAAAATTAACTATTGCCCCCTATGCATTTGGTTATTCTATAGAGTTAATCACATTACATTTTCCAAAAGCATTGTGAGATAGCTTTTTTTTTTTAATTGGGAAGGAAAGGTTTAAGATTTTTGGAAAAGGATATTATTTGCTTTCTGGTATTAATCATTAGTCATTACTTTATTTTGAAGCCCTGCTTATTGGTGGGAGTGAAAGAAGGGGAGGAAATGGAAAGCTTGGAATAACCTATGGATCTTCTGATATCCAAAAACTATATCATTTTTGCCTTTTATTTTCTTTTTTGTATAATGAATAGAAACTTGCCATTCAGGTTGAAAATGAACCAAATATGGAATTCAGATCTTGGAGTCTGTTAGAGCTCATGTTATCCTCTGCCGATTACAATAAAGCAGCAGCTCTTTAACTGTTATCTGTGGCCTTTCTTACCTGTCATTACTTCCTCTTGTCCTGTAATCACTTGAGGATCCTCACCAAAAAGTTCATATGTGGTTTCCTAAATCAAATAACATTCCCTTGATTTGAGAGCTTCAGGGCTTATCAAGTTTTTCTCAGGATCTTTAAGTTAGACATATTGAAAGTCTCTTGGGCAACCGTGGAATGATGCTCTGAAACAAATATCCCCATCTTTATGTCAAAACAGCTTTATGGTTAATGCAATTCTGCTTGAAGCTATTTCTGAGAAAGTGAATGTTGGAAAATGTACTGTTAATAAATGGTCATTTAAATAGTATTCAATACTTTTGGGAAAAAAAAAAACCCAAAATAATCATTCAGGGTTGAGATGGGGGTGGGGAATGGGAAGTGAATGAAGAGTACAAATAAATTTGTATTTATTCATGTTATCAATTTGTTAACTTTTGAGAGTCATAAAAATAGTTTTATTGTGAAATTGACCACCAGTGTCATTTTATAAAGTATCAATAGTCAAAAAATATTTTCAATTGAATTTTTTGAAATATAATGCACATGGCTCCTTGATATTTCCTTTAAATTTTAATTAAGCCTCATTGGGAAGATCCCTTATAGAATCAGCTGTGATTTTTGAATTATGTTCTACGAGTAGGAGACAGTCAATGGAAACTTATTTTGCTTTAAGATAAATTTCATAGACATTTTAAAAAGTTATATTTTTTTCTTGGGCTGACATCAATTGAATACTATTAAATGATACTTTTTTTTCTACAGTTGTGTTCTTAGCAATTAAAAATTGCTGAGATACTCAAAATTCCTTTCCTTTTTGATAACAATTTTTTTAAAGCACAATTCTGGGGTAGTGCTAGAGTGCAAAAAAAAAAAAAAAGGGATAATTTCCTACCTCAAGAAACTTATATTTAACTAGAAACATTTCGAGTTTATAGGTTTTCTTTTTGTTAAGTACTTTAATATGTATTTACTAATTCTGATAGTTTTTTAAAACTATATTTTATATTATTCATAATATTATAAGATCATTGGTCATACCCAGGAATATCCCATTATATTCATGTACCACATTTGTCCAGCATTTTCCAATTGTTTAAGAGGTTATCTAAGCTATTACCCCACATTCTAGGTTTATGTTTTTTTCTTCCTTTCCTTTTAAAGCAAATTTTCATCTGTATTCTCTTTTTTTTAAACACCACCAATTTCCCCCAGTTTCTTTTCTCATTCTCACTCCTGGAAAGTCAATCCATATCCCAAATATTATTTTAAAAGAGAAAAAATCAACAAAACTAATCAATGCACAAAAATATTTGATAATATGTTCAATGTACCACATCCAGTAGACCTTTAAACTTTACAGAGAAGGGGATGTCTTACATCTTTTCTTTGGAGCCAGACTTATTCTTTGTAATTTCGGAACATTTTCTTTTGTTTTGTGGTTGTTCTTTTCACTTACTTTTTTGAATTATATATTTTATATATTTCTTCACTCTTGTTTACTTCACCCTCCCAGATCCTGTAAATTTTTCCATGCTTCATTGTATACATAAATATTCATTATTCTTTACAGCACAGAAATTTTTTTCACAGAAATGAGATGAGCAAATTTTGAGATATCTCCATTCCAAATGAACTATTTGTCCCAGATCTGCAGTAGAGCCTTCTTTGCTCTTATTGGCCTGATCAGCCACAATTGGACACACTGTACCTTGACCTGAACATAGTGATGTCATTTTGATCTTTTTCAAGCACAGAGGACAACCTATTTCTATTTCATTCATACACCACATTTTGTGTAGCCATTACCCACTTGATGGATATCTGTTTTGTTTTCAGTTCTTTGCATTCTTTCGCTCTCCCTTCCTTCCTCCTTCTCCTCCTCCTCCTCCTCCTTCTTCTTCTTCTTCTTCTCTCTCTCTCTCTCTCTCTCTCTCTGTCCCTCTCTCTTTCTCTTTTTATATTTCTCTTCCTCACACACAAACACACATATGCTTTTATAAATATTTTGATGTATTTGGAAACTTTCTTTTGGGTGAAAATTTACCAGCATTTTAGTTATTTTAAATTGCTTTCCAGATGGTTGTACTTATTCACAGCTCTATCCACCAGTATTTATTTTTTTGATGAGCTTTGGATTTTGACCATGGTATCATGGATATTATATAGTATATCATGATATCCTAGGGCTTTTCCTTTTGGAGTTTCTTTCAGTAGACTATTGGTAGATTCTTTTTGTCTTTACTTTGCTCTCAGGTTCTGATAGGTATGAGCACTTTTCACTTGGCATTTTTTGAAATAGAAAGGACAGACTTTATTATCATAGTTTTCTTACTGTCTTATAGAGTCATTGATTTTTATTTGGTTTATTCTATTTTCCAAAAAGTCTATTTGTAGGATAAGGTTTACTACTTTATCTTAACAAATTGTTAATTTTCCTTTCATTTCTTTTTCCTAGACCTTTTATTTTAAAAAATGCTTTGCTTCTTTTCTTCTAGGTATTCATATCGTTTTTTTTTTTTTGAAAATCCATTTTTTCCCTTAGAAAAGTTTTGTAAGAGTTTTTATAAGAGAATTATTCTCTCCCTTTTGAGGGATTTCTAAATTTGCAATAACTTTTTTTATACTGATGTCATTTTTTCAGATTTATTCATCTTCCCAGCTTCCTGAATTGGTGTTTTGGGTGTGCTTTTAGGAAGGGTGGTCAGTTTTGCTTGGTCTTGCCTGAGTCACCAGGGTTCTTGTGCAAACCCTGCTCCACTTCCATCCAGATCTTTGAGGATTAGAGTACTGGATCTTGTCTCTCTGTGGCATCACTTGCCTGGGCTAGTCTCTGAATATATTAGCACTGCATTGATTGCTTGCCTGTTGCTATTCTCTGGTACTTCTAAGTCCCTAACATAGGACTTCCTGACCTTCTTTGGACTTTTTCTGGATAGTTGGTTCTTGCTTCTTTCAAATACAGAGGTTTGCAGTCTACATTTCTAGCCAATCTCTGATCCCACTTTGAGATTATTCTGTAATTGCTAGCTGACAGCTAGCAACTCCCTTTCCTTTTTTTGCCCTCAGGCTTCTAGATGACTTCTTTACTTCTGGAATAAAGTCTGTAATTTCTAAATTAATTTTTTGACTTTCTTTGGTTTGTTGCAAAGTAAAGGACTATAGATGAATAAATATGTGGCAAATGGGCAATTTTTATTCTGGCAGCCATTTTAGACAGAGATCTCTAGTTGAGCTTCTCAGAAGTGTTTTGAGGCCTTGCAGTACAACATTAACCAAGAACACAATAAAACTATGAATTAGAAAGCCTGTGTTCTAATCTCTGCTGTGTGACTTGTGTGACCTTGGTTAAGGCAGTTGGACTTTAGTTTCCTCAAATATAAAATGAAGGTAATTGAATTTCATCAATTTGAACATTCCTCCAGTTATAATATTCTATAGCTTTTCTGGAATAGAAGTAATTATATTACAATGACCATGTTTCCCTATTCTTTTTTCTGTAGAAATAGAATCATAGAAATTTTTGTTCTAGAAGGAACTTTGGATAGTTGCTTATTTTAACAGATTGGGAAAATGAAGTTAAGGGAGGTGAAGTAACTTGATCAAGATCACATGTACTTAGTGGTAAAGTTTAGATTTGAAAATAATTCTCCTAATGCTTAATCCTAATACTTAGTCTAATATAATAGTATACTATATTTAGATATAAGTATGCCTTATATCATACTAGAGAGCCATTAGCTTTTATTTATGGCAAAACACACAATTCTGATAATTTGTCTTTTCTTAACTTAAATATTTGGTGATTCACAAGGGTCCCATTTCATTTCAACGTTGAACCTGAACTAATAGGGTTCTGGCTTTAGGTCTGTACCTATGACAAGGAAGATCCCTTTCCTTATTTTTGCAAATAGCATGTTTAATATTGGAATTAATTTTTCTTTGAATGTTGATAGAACCTATTTGCAAATCCATCTGGTTCTGGATCTTCCCACTCATTGCCATCTTTTTGACATGTCTTCATCATTTAATATCATTATAGATCACCTTTTCCTTCTGAATATTCTTTTCTCTTGGCTTTAGTGACATTAAATTCATCTAGTGCCCCATTCTATCTCAGTTTCTTTCTCATTTTCCTTTGCTGTTTCTTCATATATGTCATATCCTTTAACTATGGAAATCTCCGAAGGTTTTGTCCTGGCCCCCATTCTCTTTTCCCTCTGTACTAACTCATCGAGTTATCTCAGCTTCTATGGATTAAAAGCTCTATACAGATAATACTTAGATCTATATATCTAGCCCTGCTCTTTCTACTGAGTTATATTCACACCTCTAGCTGCTTCCTTTGACATCTTAAAATTAGTTGTCACATAGGCAATCTTAAATTCAACATTTCCAAAATAGAAGTCATTATTTTTCTCCACAAATCCTTCTGAACTTCCATATTATTCTCTAGAGTGCCACTGTCTTCCCAATTACCGAATCTGGGTATCATTTCTGACTTCTTCCTCTCACACTGTAATAAGACCAATAAATATCTACCAATTTTCTCTTCTTTCTCTTCCCTCTCACAATATTGGGTGGGATGGTTTTCCTCTAGGAGGAGACAAAGCTACTGTTCCTGTATTTTTAAATACTCTTTCCATGTTAGAGCTAAATAAATAATTTTTTAAGCTGTTCAGTGAACATGAATTTTTCATTTTATTCTGACATTATACCTGAACTAAAAAAAGTGCTGACATGTCTGGCCTTATTGTTTCTTATTTTCAGTCTTGATGTTTCTACTTTCACGACATCTCATATTCTCCTCACTGGCATAGCAACTGTGAAATAGTTCAGATCCTCCTCAGAGATCTTTTAGATCACTGAAATAGTTGCTTATTTAACCCCCTTTTTAAAAAAAAAATTAATTTTTTTCTAATTGCATGTAAAAAGTGTTGATATTCTTTTTAAAAATTTAGTTCCAAATTCTTTCTCTCTCTCCTTCCCTTCAGCCCACTTGAGAAGGCAAGCAATTTGATATAGGTTATACATGTGCAGTTGTGAAAAGCATTTTCATATTAGGTTGTAAAAGAAAAAAACAAGAAAAATAAATTTTTTTAAAAGTATGCTTTCATATGTTTTCAGATTCTATCACTTCTTTCTCAGGAGGTGAATAGTATTTTTTATTATGAGCTTTTTGGAATTAGATTATGGTATTGCCGAGGATTGCCTAAGTCAATTTATTCAGCATTCTCTTATTAATGGGCATTCTCTCAATTTGATTTTTTTGCCACTACAAAAAGAACTGCTATAAATATGTTTTTTTTTTTTACAAATTGGGGTATATGATTTTAATGGAATACTATGTTGTGATAAGAAATTATGAGCAGGATGTTCCCTAAAAAGAAAAAAAAAACCCTAGAAAACTTAAATGAACTGATACAAGATGAAGTGAGCAGAACCAAAAGAACATTGCACACAGTAATAATGTAGGATGATCAATTGTAAATAACTTTTACAAGTCATTTAAGTCTTTTCCTTTTTGATATCTTTGGGGTAGACTTAATAGTGTTATTTTTATGTCAAAGGATATGCAGTTTTATAGCCCTTGAATACAATTCCAAATTGCTCTCCAGTTGAATCAGTTCACAATTCTACCAACAGTGCATTTAGTGTCCCAATTTCCCACATCCCCTTAAGCATTTAGGATTTCCCTTTTTTGTCATATTTCACTCTGATAGGTGTGAGGTTGTACCTCAGAGTGGTTTTACTATGTATTTCTTTAATAAATAGTGATTAGAGCTTTTTTTAATATGATCGTAGATAGCTTTGATTTCTTCATCTGAAAATGAAAACTTCCTGTTCTTAACCTTTGACCATTTATCAATTGGGAAATGATTCACATTCTTAAAAATTTTACTTAGTTTTCTGCATATTTGAGAAATGAATTCCTCCCCCCCAGTTTTCTGCTTTCCTCCTAATTTTGTCTACATTAATTTTGTTTGTACAAATCCTTTTTAATTTAATGTAATCAAAACTATCCATTTTATATGTTGTAATAATTTCTCTCTCTTGTTCGGTCATAAATTCTTCCCTTCTTCATACACCTCACAGGTAATTTGTCCATGCTCCCTTATTTTGTTTATGGTATCACACTTGATGTCTAAATCATGTACTTATTTTGATCTTATCTCAGTATGTGGTCAGTATATAGTTTCTGCCAAACTGCTTTCCAGTTTTCCCAGCAGTTTTTGTCAAATTATGAGTTTGTGTTCCTAAAACTTGGATCTTTATGTTTCTCAAATATTAGATTACTATAGTAATTTTCTACTGTATGTTGTATGCCTAATTTGCTTCATTGATTCATGACTGTTTCTTAGCTTGTACAAGATAGTTTTTTTGTTTTTGTTTTTGTTTTTTTGTTTGTTTTGTTTGCTGAGGCAATTGGGGTTAAGTGACTTGGCCAGGGTCAACACAGCTAGGAAGTATTAAGTGTCTGAGGCCAGATTTGATCTCAGATCCTCCTGACTTCAGGGCTGGTGCTCTATCCACTGTGCCACCTAGCTGCCCCTGTACAAGATTGTTTTGTTGATTACTTCTTTGTAATACAGTTTAAGATATGGTATAGACAGCTAAGCCATCTATTTTCATGGATTCTCTCCCGTCCCCCGCCCTCCCAAACTTGATTCCCTTGATATTTTCCACCTTTTGTTTTTCCATATGATTTTTATTATTTTTCTAGATCTATAAAATAATTTTTGGTAGTTTGATTAGTATGGCACTGATTGCTTATGTAAATTAATTTAGGTAGAATTATCATTTTTATTATATTAGCTTGGCTTACCCATGAACAATTGACATTTTTCTAGTTGTTTAGATCTGACTTTATTTTGGTGAAAAATATTTTATAATTATGTTCATATAGTTTCTGGGTTTGTCTTGGTCCAATAGGCTCCTAAGTACTTTATATTATCTATAATTATTTTTAAATGGAATTTCTCTGTTTTTTCCCATTGAACTTTGCTGTGTTGTGAATGAAATTAATCAAAAGTATAAATGGAGGCAATTCTTTAAATAGATATCATTTATTAACAGAGAAATGTCTGTGATAATGGTTAAATGGCCCTGCTCTTTCTCTATTTTAATGATGTAAGCATTTAGTGATATAAATTTTCCCCTAGTTACTGCTTTGGCTGCATCCTGTAAGTTTTGGTTGCCATCTCATTGTTGTTATTGTCTTTAATAAAAATTTTGATTATTTCTATGACTTGTTCTTTGATATACTCATTCTTTAGGATTAGATTATTTAGTTTCCAATTAATCTATATTTTGTAGCCCTTTTTGAATATAATTTTTGTTGTATTATGATCTGAAAAAGATGCACTTAATAATTCTGCTTTTTGGCATTTAGTTATAAGAATTTGATACACTAATGCTCAGTTAGTTTTTGTATAGTTGAGAAAAAGTTTATTCATTTTTATTTCCATTCAGTGTTTTCCAGAGTTGTCTGTCATATATAACTTTCCTAAAATTCTCCTAAAATCTCCTTAACTTCTTTCTTGTTTCTTTTATTATTAGATTTATCTAGTTCTGAGAGTAGAGAACTTATGTCCTGCAATTTTATTGTTTTATTCTGTTTCCTCTTGTAACTCATTGAATGAATTTGGTTGCTATACCATTTAGCATACATGCATATATTTAGTATTGATATTACATCATTATTTATGGCAAACTTCTTAAACTGTAGGATCATGTAGATGAATGTGGGAGTTGTGAAATTATGATTATCAGCAAATGTTTGATTTGTATACCAATTTTATATATTTATATATAGTTGCAGGAGATAAAAGAAACATGCATAAATCATCAACATTCCTATATATTACTGAGGAATTAATTCTTGATCCTATTTATATTCATATTCAATATTCAAATATATTCATATTTGATTTTGCCCTGTAACCATATTCTGTTTTCTATATAAAAAGCTTGGATCTCTGAGAGAAGAAGGATCATTTGTACTAAAATTCAGCTTCCTCTTTCTGAAATTAGATAACAAAATTTAAGATTTCTTACAAGGACTGCCAGTTTAAGATAAGTTAAAAAGAGTTGTATAAATATTTCTTGGGTGAAAAGGCATCATGAGTGAAAAAAGTTGTCTTTTTGTTGCTTTTGCCACTCTAGAATTTGTTTTGAGGCATTATTTTGACATCATTTGGAGAGAAATTTTCTTAAGTTAGTTCCTGCCCTTATTTTGCCATTTTGGCTACCCACCCCCAAATCTCTTGATAATTAAATTCATCCTTTTGTAAAATGAAAAGGTCATTTCCTCCCCTTAACCCCAAAGTGTAGGTATAACTTGTTTTCTTTCTGCTTGGTGAGCCCCATGGATATTTATTAACTCTGGGATAAAATATATAGTAATTTCTTTGATTTTTAAAGTGCTTTGTAACATGTCTCTTTTCTGTCTTTCTGGTAGTCTTGCACTTTACTCCCCTCTCTAAATTATATTTACTTTCAGTTCTTTATTTCCTGATGCTGTTCCTTTAATGTTGCTGTCTCTCTTTTCCTCAGCGGTCCATGGAACTTATACAAAAATTGACCATGTATTAGAGCATAAAAACCTCAAAATCAAATGCAGAAAGGCAGAAATAGTAAATGCATCTTTTTCAGATCATGATGCAATAAAAATCCCATGCAATATAAGGCCAGGAGAAAACAGACCAAAAGTTATTTGGAAATTAAATAATCTAATCCTGAAGAATGAATGGGTGAAAGAGCAACTCATAGACACAATCAGTAATTTCATCCAGGAGAATGACAATAATAAGACAACATATCAAAATTTGTGAGATACGGCCAAAGCGGTTATAAGGGGGCAATTTTATAATTCTAGATGCTTACTTGCATAAAATAGAGAAAGAAAAGATCAATGAATTGGGCTTATTATTAAAAAAAAAACTAGAAAAAGAACAAATTAAAAACCCTCAATTAAATACCAAATTGGAAATTCTAAAAATAAAAGGGGAAATTAATAAAATTGAAAATAAGAAAACTATTGAATTAATAAATAAAACTAAGAGTTGGTTTTACAAAAAAACCAACAAAATAGATAAGCCTTTAGTTAATTTGATAAGAAAAAGGAAAGAGGAAAATCAAATTGTTAGTCTCAAGAATGATAAGGGAGAACTTTCCTCCAATGAAGAGGAAATTAGAGCAATAATTAGGAGTTACTTTGCCCAACTTTATGCCAGTAAGTTTGATAATCTAAATGAAATGGAGGAATATCTACAAAAATATAGATTGCCCAGGTTAACAGAAGAAGAAATAAATTATTTAAATAGCCCCATATTAGAAAAAAAAATAGAACTAGCTATTAACCAACTCCCTAAGAAAAAATCTCCAGGGCCAGATGGATTTACATGTGAATTCTACCAAGCATTCAAAGAACAATTAATTCCAATACTACACAAACTATTTGAGAAAATAGCGACAGAAGGTATACTGCTAAAATCCTTCTATGAGACCGATATGGTGCTGATAGCTAAACCAGGTAGGGTGAAAACAGAGAAAGAAAACTATAGACCAATTTCCCTAATGAATATTGATGCAAAAATTTTAAATAAGATATTAGCAATGAGATTACAGAAAGTCATCCCCAGGATAGTACACTATGACCAAGTAGGATTTATACCAGGGATGCAGGGCTGGTTCAATATTAGGAAAACTATCAGCATAATTAATTATATTAATAATCAAACTAACAAAAACCATATGATTATCTCAATAGATGCAGAAAAAGCCTTTGATAAAATCCAACACCCTTTCCTATTAAAAACACTAGAGAGTATAGGAATAAATGGGCTTTTCCTTAAAATGATTAGTAGCATCTACTTAAAACCATCAGCAAGCATCATATGTAATGGAGACAAATTAGAGCCATTCCCAGTAAGATCAGGAGTGAAACAAGGCTGCCCACTGTCACCATTACTATTTAATATTGTATTAGAAATGTTAGCTTTGATAATAAGAGAAGAAAAAGAGATAAAAGGAATTAGAGTAAGTAATGAAGAAAACAAATTATCATTCTTTGCAGATGACATGATGGTCTACTTAGAGAACCCTAGAGATTCAACTAAAAAACTACTAGAAACAATTCACAACTTCAGTAAGGTTGCAGGATTCAAAATAAATCCACATAAATCATCAGCATTTTTATATATTACCAACAAAGTTCAGCAGCAATACAAAAAGAAATTCCATCCCAAATAACGGATGATAGTATAAAATATTTGGGAATCTATCTACCAAGGAAAAGTCAGAAACTATATGAACTAAACTACAAAACACTTTCCACACAAATAAAATCAGACCTAATCAATTGGAAAAACATTAAGTGCTCATGGGTAGGCTGAGCGAATATAATAAAAATGATAATACTACCCAAACTAATCTACTTCTTTAGTGCCATACCAATCAAACTCCCAAGAAATTACTTTACAGATCTAGAAAAAATAGTAGCAAAGTTCATTTGGAAGAAGAAAAGGTCAAGAATTTCAAGGGAATTAATGAAAAAAAAAGGCAGATGAAGGTGGCCTTGCTGTACCAGATCTAAAACTATATTATAAAGCAGCGGTCATCAAACTGGTACTGACTGAGAAATAGAGCAGTCGATTAGTGGCATAGGATAGGATATCAGGACAATCTAGGCAATAACTTTAGCAATTTAGTGTTTGATAAACCCAAAGACCCCAGCTTTTGGGATAAGTACTGACTATTTGGCAAAAACTGCTGGGAAAATTGGAAACTAGTGTGGAAGAAATTAGGGCTTGACCCACACCTAACACCACATACCAAGATAAGATCTAAATGGGTTCATGATCTATATAAAAAGAGTGATATTGTAAGCAAATTAGAGGAACGTAATATAGTTTACCTCTCAGACCTGTGGAGATGGAATAAATTTATGTCCAAAGAAGATCTGGAACTCTTAATTGAACACCAGATAGATAATTTTGATTATATTAAGTTAAAAAGTTTTTATACAAACAAAACTAATGCAGACAAGATTAGGAGGGAAGCATCAAACTGGGAAATCATCTTTACATTTAATGGTTCTGATAAAGGCCTCATTTCTAAAATATATAGAGAACTGTCTCATATTTATAAGAATTCAAGCCACTCTTCAATAGATAAATGGTCAAGGGATATGAACAGACAATTTTCAGATGATGAAATTAAAATCATCTCTAGTCATATGAAAAGTTGCTCCAAATCACTATTGATCAGAGAAATGCAAATTAAGACAACTCTGAGGTACCACTACACACCTGTCAGATTGGCTAAAATGTCAGGAAAAGATAACGATGAATGCTGGAGGGGTTGTAGGAAAGCTGGGACACTAATACATTGTTGGTGGAACTGTGAATGAATCCAACCATTCTGGAGAGCAATTTGGAGCTATGCTCAAAAAGTTATCAAACAGTGCATACCCTTTGACCCAGCAGTGTTTCTATTGGGCCTATATCC
>JAJPUD010006078.1:42093-78370 GCA_023553655.1 Myrmecobius fasciatus | reverse complement strand
GACTTACATGAACTGATGACGAGCAAAATGAGCCAAACCAAGAATTCATTATACATGGCAACAACAAGACTATATGATGATCAATTCTGATGGACATGGCTCTCTTCAACAATGAAATGTTTCAAACCAGTTCCACTTGTTCGGTGAAGAAAGCCATATACACCCAGAGAGAGAGATATATGAAATGTGGACCACAACATAACATTTTCATTCTCTCTATTGATGTTTGCTTGCATTGTGTTTCCTTTCTCAGATTTTTTTTTTCTTGTAGATACGATTTTTCTTGCACAGCAAGATTTGTGGAAATATGTAAACATATGTTCGATTTGTCAAGTATTTTAACATAATTAACATGTAGTGGACTTCCTGCCATCTAGGGGAGGGGTAGGGACTGGGGTGGGGGGGATATTTGTAACAGAAAACTTTGTAAGGGTCAATGTTGAAGAATTACCCATACATGTATTTTGCAAATAAAAAGCTTTAATAAAGAAAAAAAAATGTTGCTGTCCCTCATGCCTGGAATGCTTTGCCCCTTCCCCTTTGCCTCTTAGTTTCCTTGCCTTCCTTACAAACCTAGCTCACTTCCTTCCTTTCTTTAGAAGATCTTTCCCAGCCTCCTTACCCTCTAGCTCCTAATGCATGCCTCTTTCTGATTTAATTAGAATGTTATTTTCTTTTTGATAACTTTTGCCTTTTCTGTATTTACCTTTTAAGTACCTAACTATTTATTTACATTTTGGCTCCTGCATTGGAAAATTTTTTTGAGCAAGAGATTGCTTCCCCTATCCCCCCCCTTCTTTTAAAAATCTACATTGCTTAGCACAGTGCCTGACACATAGTAAGCACTTAATATTTTTGACTAAATGTTCAATTATTTTTTCTGATATACAGTAATTTAAATAATACATTTCTTGTTTTATCTTAAGTTGTTAAGGGTAGATCTAATTTCAACATTCTGTTAGTTCAGGTTTAAAGTTGGTACAAAATGAGGTATTTCTAAGTCATTGAACAATTAACAGTAGAAGGTTTATTTAAACCTAGAATTTAGCTAGAATTTGCAACAGGGATACAGTAGTAGGTAACTTCTGTCATCAGGTACTCAACAAGTCAGAGGATCCCACTTGGGTGAGACCTTTATATCCCTAGGTGACTATGTCAGAAAGCCATGTCAAGATAAAGGCCACCAGCTTGAGGCACAGCTTAAGCCTTTCCTCATCCTCTGCCAGTTGGAGAAAAAGGAGAAATCTTAGTAGACAGTGATCCTGTCACATAATACCCTCATGTGGCTAGATGCCAAGGATTTTCTAGGCAACATTCTACCATTTAAATGGTATCAGGGCTTTTATTGGACAAATGCTCTTGATACAGGTAGTACTAAGGGGAAAAGAAAAAGATATATATATATATTCATATATATATGTAAATATATTTATATATAGCTTCCAGAAGAATCACCATAAAGGAAAAGAAGAAAGAGAAAATGCAGACAAAGACAAAAACTAGCAATCCAATTCCCATTGGAAGAACTAAGTCTTAGATCTCAATATTCTGTTCTCTGAGGTGAGTGATAACAAATCTTTCCAGTTCACAGTGGGTCTTGTTTACAATAAGTCTTAGATGATGCATGATGGTAATGGTGAACCTGAAAAGACTACAAGCCAAAACTAAAATGGAGGGAGTATTGGTGCATGATTTTTGGTTTTCAGATGATTGTGGATTCAGTGCAGCCTCCAACAAAATATGGATAGTTTCTCTGCAGATTGTGCTAATTTTGACCTACAGTTAATCCCAAGCAAATGCAGGTGTTCCCTCATCCAGCACCAGGATCCTATGTAGAACCATTAATTAGAGTAAATGCAGAAGTTTTGGAGTTCTTACCTTGGCAGCATCCTTTCCAGAGATGTCCACCTTGATAATGAGGTTGACACATGGTTGCCAGAGCCAGCCCAGAGTTTGGTAGTCTCTTAGGGAAAATGTGGGAGAGGAGAGAGATTGGGCTGACTCCCAAACTGAAGGTTCATGAAGCTGTTGGGCTGCCTCATTGCTGTATGCCTGTGAAACCTGCAGTGTTCTAGTGCCAGGCCAGGAATCACTTCCATTTGGATTGTCTTGGGAAGGTTCTGAAGATCTCCTGGCAGGATCAGGTATAGGACATGGAGGTCCTTTCTCAAACTGACTGCCGAGCATTCCCACTCCTCTACAGAGAGCACAACTGTTGGGCCGGCCACACTGTTCTAATGACAAATGCACACTTGCCAAAAAAATTATTTTATGGAGAACTCAGATAGGGCAAGCACTCACAGGTGGTCAGAAAAAGTGATAAAAGGACACTCCCAGGGTCTCTCTGAAGAACTTAGAATTGATTGTGTGATGTGAGAGACACTGACACAGGACCGCCCATCACGGCATGCCCACCTAAGAGAAGGTGCTGGGCTCTAGGAGCCAAGCAGAATGAGATAGCAAGAAACCTGAGATGCACAAAGTGAGAGAATCCATAGTGAAAGCATCCACAAAAAGACAGATTGAAACAGTTTTTCCACCCAAGAGAACTTAGAAGGATTTCAGGAGATGTCCGTCTCACTTGCAGAGCTCAGCAAAGGTGATATCTAGACAAAAAAGTGGGAGGCTCTTAGTCGTAGCAGTATAAATTTTTTTCAGTGGAACATGGCATCTAGTGTATTAAGACATAAAAACCTCACATTAAAATGCAGAAAGGCAGAAATAGGAAATGTGTCTTTTTAGGATCGTGAAAAATACATGTAATTAGGCCATGGAAAGATAGATTAAAATTAATTGGAAGCTAAATAATATAATCCTAAAGAATGAGTAGATCAAATAAGGAATCATAGAAACAATTTCATCAAAGAGAATGATGATAATGAACATACCCAAATTCATGGGATGCATAAATTAGATATCTTTCAATGCTTACATGATTAAAATAGAGAAATAGGATATTGATGAATTTGGCATATGATTAAAATAGCTAGAAAAAGGACAATTTAAAAGTCCTCATTTAAACACCAAATTGGAAATCCTGAAAATCAAAGGAGAGATTAATAAAATTAAAAGTAAGCAAACTATTAAATCAAGCAACCTAGAAGTTGGTTTTATGAAAAAAAACCCAGTAAAATAGATAAACCTTTGGTTAATTAGATTAAAAAAAAGAAAGAAGAAAACCAAATTACCAATATCAAAAATGAAAAGGGTAAATTCACTACCAATGAAAAGAAAATCAATTTCATAGGTACATGATGAAGACTTAAAGGATGATACCATAAAGCAAATTAGGAGAGCAAGGAATATATCTGTATAAAAGGGAAGAATTTATTGCCAAACAGGAGATAGAGAACATTATGGAATGCAAAATGGATCAATTTTATTTATATTGAAATAAAAAGAGTTTGCACAAACAAAACCAATACAATCAAGATTGGAAAGAAAGCAGAAAACTGGGAAGCAATTTTTACGGCATTTCTGATTAAGACCTCTTTTCTCAAAGATAAAGAAAATTGAGTCAAATTTATAAGAATACAAGTCATTTCTCAATTGATAAATGGACAAAAGATATGAACAGACAGTTTTTAGGTAAAGACATCAAAGCTAACTTTAATTTTATGAAAATAATGCACAAAGAATGTTTGTGGCAGCCCTTTTTGTAGTGGCTAGAAACTGGAAACTGAATGGATGCCCATCTATTTGAGAATGGCTGAACAAATATGAATGTTATGGAATATTATTGTTCTGTGAGAAATGACCAGCAGGATGATTTCAGAGAGGCCTGGAGAGACTTGCATGAACTGATGCTGAGCGAAATGAGCAGAACCAGGAGATCATTATACATGGCAACAACAATACTATATGACGATCAATTCTGATGGACATGGCTCTCTTCAACAATGAAATGTTTCAAACAACTTCCAACTGTTCACTGAAGAGAGCCATATACACCCAGAGAGAGGGATATGAAATGTGGACCACAACATAACATTTTCATGCTCTCTATTGATGTTTGCTTGCATTGTGTTTCCTTTCTCTGATTTTTCTTTCTTGTAGATACAATTTTTCTTGCACAAAAATTATAAGTGTGGAAATATGTATACATATATTCAATTTGTCAAGTATTTTAACATAATTAACATGTAGCGGATATCCTGCCATTTAGGGGAGGGGTGGGGAGTAGGGGGGAAAAATTTGTAACAGAAAGTTTTGTAAGGGTTAATGTTGAAGAATTACTCATACATATGTTTTGCAAATAAAAAGTTTTAATATAAAAAAAGGAAACAATGCACAAAATTACTATTGATTGGAGAAATGCAAATTAAAACAACTAAGAGGTGTACCTCCTCATGCCCATCATATTGGTTAATAAGAAAAAAAGAGGAAAATGATAAATATTAGAGTTGTGGGAAAATTGGAACACATGCATTATTGCTGGAGTTGTGAACTGATCCAACCATTTTGGAAAGCAATTTGGAACTATTCTCAGAGGGCAATCAAATTGTGCATTCCCTTCAATCCAGCAATATCACTACTAGGTCTGCATCCAAAAATATCCTTTAAAAGAAAAAAGGACCTACATGTATAAAAATATTTCTATTAGTTCTTTATGTGGTGGCAAAAAATTAGAAACTGAGACTATGTCCATCAATTGAGGAATGGTTGAACAAGTTGTGCTATATGAATATAATGGAATAATATTAATCTATAAGAAATGATGAGCAGGTGGATTTCAGAAAAATCTACAAATATTTATATGACCTGATATTGAGTGAAGTGAGCAGAATCAAGAAAATATTGTATACAGTAACAGCAACATTGTGTGATGATCAGTTGTGATTCATTTAGCTCTCCTCAGGAGTAGTGATTCAAGACAATACCAAAAGACTAGTGATGGAAAATTTCATCCATGTCCAGAGAAAGAATGCAGATCAAAGCATAGTATTTTCACTGGCTTTTTTTTTGTTTGTTTTTCATGGCCTTTCCCTTTTTTCTGTTTCTTCTTTCACAAAATGACTAATGTGGAAATATATCTACATGATTACATATGCATAAATTATATCATATGGCTTGCCATCTTGTGAAAGGGAAAGAGAGGGAGGAAGAAAAAATTTGGAAATCAAAATTTTATGAAAAAATGAATGTTAAAAACTATTTTTACATGTAAATTAAAAAATAACATACTTTTTTTTTCCTGAGGCAACTGGGGGTTAAGTAACTTGTCCAGGGTCACACAGTCAGGAAGTGTTAATTGAGGTCAGATTTGAACTCAGATCCTCCTGACTTCAGGTGCTCTATCCACTACACCAACTAGCTGGCCTGAAATAACATACTGTTGAAAAGTATTTTATTGGACTTCTTCCTAAATGTTAGCATACTAAGACAGTATCATCATACCTTCACTCTGGGGCCTGGGTTACCTGGACTATAACATTAACAAGATGCAGAGCAGTGTGGGATCTAATGACTTTGCTCAGTTCCTTGCAGTCCTACTCCTGTGTCATCTGCCTGCCTCACAGGCCACACAAAGTTGTTGTAAAGGGAATTTTTTAAACAAATCTGTTTTGAACAGTTTCCTTCATGTCCCTCACTAGAAAAAAATATCTTTTACCCTCTCCTCCCCATCTCCTACTTGATCTTCTTGGCTCTTAACTACATGGTATAGTTTGGGTAACACTCAGGATTTCCATTTAACTTTACTCATATAACATATATAGATATTACTGAAAGGGTCTGCACAGGTGTTGCCTCCTATAAATCCATAATTCCTCTATTGCCTCTCCTTTGTAGCCTCCCTTAAATGAATCAAAAGGGACTAGGACTTTAGAGAAGGCCTTAGGCTTGGGCAGAACTGAATGGTCTCTGCTGTCCTGGAAGAGTTTTATTAGTACCTTCAAAAGCCAGCCATTTGTTGCTTTCTTGTTTGCCCTATATTTTCAGTCATCCCCAAAGCTTCCTCCAGGAGGGGATTTATTGTTCTCTGTTCATTTTTCCAGCAGAGGAATAGGCTTAATGACTCTTCCCCTCATTCCTACAATGCCTGTTAATACTGATAGCAATATCTGCACAAGTTAACAGCTGCCTCAGTGTACTGTTCAAGCTTCACTAGTTACCTGTATCATTAAGTGCTAGGGGGACACCTAGAGCCAACATTTGAAGGCATTCTGCAAGAGGCTCCACCCAGAAGATCAGTTCTAAATCCAAGGCAGGCCAGTCATACAATTTGTGCAGGTGTGAATGTGTGTGTAGATCTAATCTATCAGTCTCATTCCCTTTAGATACTCCACACCCTCTCTTAAAGTTCCTCATCAGGGGGTCCTATAGCTCCAATAGGAGTTCATCTTTATGGTACCAGATGTGAATAATTCTCAGTCACCTAAAAATGGGGAAGGAAGGGAGAAAGATGGTTGATCTCCATTTGGAGAATCTGTCTGATTTTTCTGGTTGTAATAACCCCTCAGAGAGCTCACTAAATTTCTGTAATTCAGCTTCAGAGAAAGTCTCAATATTGGCTCCAGTGATTTATCAGTTTTGAATTTGTCCTGCAATCTACCTAGCTCCTTGTTGGTAAAGGCCTATTGACCTTGTATTTCCTCAGTGGAGGAAATTGTCCATCTTCTAGGAAAAGTAATGTCTTTTTAAAAAAAAATTACTGTTTGAAGTTCTTAATTTCTTACTCATTTCCATTCTCATTCTTCTGTCTGATTTTTTTGCTCTCAGCATGATGCATCAAAACTGAAACCCCTGGGATGAAGAGTATATTCTATCTAGTCTCCTACCTGTGGCTTGTTAGTTCTTAACCTCATCAAGAGAGACTTCTTTTTACAGCTGCTAATTTGTATTAGATGCCCCTCCACTTTCATTGATCAGAAAACTGGCTCTAGTTTCTAAATGTGGTAGTTGAGTTCACTTTGTACTCATTCTCCTAGCAGTCCGTCCTGTAGGATGCTCGACAACAAAAAGGGTATTCTGAACTTCAGGTTTTATCCTCTCTTGCAACTTCTCCCAACACCTTTTGAGCCAATAACTTGATATGAGCAGGATCTGGCTCTGATATCACTGAGAGAATTCTCCATAAATATCTTAGAAGGGTTCTTGCCATTCTTCTGATAGTCTCACCCTCCAAATTCACAGTCCCTTCTTCCAATTCAATCATGATTTGTGTGGCAATGATGTTGCATCTCATCCCAAGTTACCAATACACTAAATTTTAGTGGTAGTCTTATCAACAGTACTTTTTTAGTTTAGGTTTAATGTTGAGACAAAATGAAGCACTTAGTAAAAAAAAAAGTTAACTCATCTTTAACATAGCAAGAATATGCAACAAGGACACAGTGTAACTTGGCTTCTGGTGTTAGTATAATCTGTATGGCAGAGCAGGGTGTGGTAAATTACTGTGTCAAGGAGAGCACAGATTCAGTCTTGACTTCCATCTGACCAGTGGGAATGGGGATATGGGGGAAATCTTAATAACAATATTGATCTATTTTTTGAATATTTTATGTTTTCCTAAGTATTCATCCATCCTATTAAAGCTATCAATTTTGTCATATACTTAGACAAAAAGGTTTATAATAGTTTAGTCGTGTCTGACTCTTTATAACCCCTTTTGGGGTTTTCTTGGTAAGGATGTGGTTTGCTATTTCTAATAGTTTCTTTTTTAGTTTGTTTCTTTGATGAACCAGTTGAATTTACTTAACTTGCTCAAGTTCACATGACTAGTAAATGTCAAGTGTTTGAGACCAAATTTGAATTCACGTTCTCTTGACTCCAGGGCCATTCTGTTCGCTGAGCCACCTAGTGGCCTCAATAATTTATTTTATTTTACCTTCATTTGTTATGAATTATCATTTTTGTATAATTTGTTTTACTTTCTCTCTTTATAATCAGATTGGACAACAGTTTAATTGTGTTATTTTATAAAATCTTGTAGTTTTATTTATTTATTTATGGTTTTCTTCTTTGTTAATCTCTTTTTGCCATTTCAAAATTTCTTCTTGGTATTTTATTGAGGATTTTTAATTAATGCTTTGTTAGCTCTCTTATTTACATGCCCAGTTCATTAATGTGTTATTTTTCTCTTTAGTTAATTAGTATTTAGTAACATAAATTTTTTCCCCTAAAGACTATTTCAATTCCATTTGGTATATTATTTTATTATTGTCATTTTGTTTCAGATGAAATTTTACATTGTTTTCATGATTTATCTTTGACTCACTTTTTAAAAATTACTTAATCTCCAATTAATTTTTATTCTTTCTTTAAAGGCTCTTTGTTGAAAATAATTTATTGCATTATGGTCAGAAAAGGAAAAGTATGTTTAATATATTTTCTACATTTATTAAATTTTTATGTCCTAGTGCATTGCTAGTATTTGTAAATTGGTACACCCAGCTGAAAAAAAAGAAACAAACTCCTTTTGTCCCCATTAATAAACTAACAATCTTTTAAGCACCTGCTATGTGTCAGGAACTGTTATGCACTGGAGATAAGAGTACAAAGAATGAAATACTTGTTGGGAGCTTAAATTCTGATATTATTTAGTAATAATCAGAGATCTAACATCTAACTTATTCTGTTCAGGTTCCTAACTTTTTTCTTGCTTATCTTGTTAGATTTTAAAGTTTTTCCCACTATCATAGTTTGCTATTTCTTCCTGCAATTTGATTAGCTTTTGATTAATTTTTCCTTTAATTATTTGGATGTTATGAGATTTAGTGTGGATATTAATTATTAATATTTTTGATTGTGCTAATAATATAGGTTTTTTGTTTATTTATCTATTCTTTTTCTGTTCTGTATAATCTGAAATCTTGATTGCTGCCTCTGGTTTTTTTAAGTTAACCTTAAGCAGAATTGATTTTACTCTAGTTCTTTTTCAAATTCTACATGTACCTGTATATTTCCTGTAACATATTTTTCGATTCTCTTTCATCCATTTCATGTCCTTTTTCATTTTATAATGAATTCTTCCTATTCATATTCACAGTAATGATGTTGTGCCACAGTTCCATGTCTCAGTTTCCCTCAGTTGCTCTGTTTCAGTTTCCCTTGATTGTTCTGCCCAAAAATAGCAGCGTCCTTTCTTCTGACCATCAGAAATAATTGGACTCAAATTCAAAGGAGTCATAAAACCTCCAGATGATCCACCTCAATGTACCCCTTATCTTTTTGGCTTCAGACTTCCTGTTCCCAATTCCTTCTCAAGCTTCCTTTACTCCCTACCTGTCAGAATTGAATTGATAGCCCTTCCTGGAACTCAATTCTCCCCCCCACCCCCACCCCAGTGCTCAACCCCTCCTTCTGCTCCTTCTGCTGCGTGAGTGCCAGGAATCCTATAAGAATCCTATGACCACACTTAACTATTTGCTGGTCCTACTTGAGATCCAGTCAGCTGGCATGTCTGTCAGTCTAAACTCACAATAGACTGTGTACTTTGAGACAAGAGTCCCAGCAGTCCCGATCCATAGCTATGGATTCTGAACTCTCAATTAACATCGATAAAGTATTACCTAATTTCCAATGTGTGATACTGCCTCAGTTTCTTCCTGAGCATTACAGTGATAGTTAATTGAGTATTTCTCTCCATCTAGTTCTCTTCCACTTTTCCTCCTTTGCTTCCACCCTGACGCCTAATCCCCCCTTTTCCAAAGTGTTGAAAGACAATACTTTAATGTTAGTGATTTCTAATGTAAACTACTTGTTTTGCCTTAGTGCCTCTATTCTTTTCCCTTTGCCATCCCCCCTCAGGTTTTCACTGTTTCTTTCCTTTATATCCTCCTTTCACAATTCACTATATGCCATGAGAGTTTGCTTTGCTTATGACAGTTTACTGTTTTCAACCTTCCTTTTTCTGCTTCAGATGGAAATGAGGTTCATCATGGAAGGCCTAGACCTCCCACACCTTCCTCCATGTTGGTATACCCTTTAACTCATGAATCTCTAGAACATGTGATAGAAATATGCATCTTCCTGGATAGTAAATTTGTCTCTGAGATAAGACTAGCCCATCCCCCACTCAAAAGCTTGAACCTATCAGGATTTATCTTGCCTGTATTAGAAAAGTTATTTTTAAAAAACAGCTGGCAGTTTGAGATCTGTGCTGGTCCTTGTGGCCATTGCACCAAGGTGTTCTGGCCTTAACATTTTTGAGTAAACTCCTTTTAATTTTTTTCTAGGTGAGTTTTGCTTCTATAATCAGAGTGAACATTTAAAAAAGGGAACTTTTAGGAACACTACAAAAATGGGAGAAAAGAAGGTTTTTAATCAATGACCTTCACTTTTGAAACAAACATTTAATCACTGCTAAATGACCTCCTGCTTTGCTATATCATAGGGAAATGAGACTAGCGGTAAGGAGGATGGGATGAAAGCTCATGTTGCTATATACTAATTCTCTGGTAAGGAATTGGATCAAAGTTCATAGCTGCAGTCTAACCTATCCAAACAGATTGATTAATATTAGGTACTTACTAGCAGATTAGTACCAAAAGACAAGCCAGGCTGAAAATAATGGAGTCACTTAGGGCACAAATTTCAATATTAAAAAGTTTCTGGTTTTTATAATTCTACTTGTTGTGTTCATTGACAAAGCAGTGTTTTTCTGCTTTTTTTTTTCTCATTTTTCTAAGCATTGCTTGATCTGTCACAGTTAATTTCAAATTGCCAGTTTTCTGTTTTTGTCTTCCATTTTTAAGGTACCTTATTACCTGCTTTAAGTTTTAAACATTAAAAATTTTCTAATGAATATATTCAAGAATTAAAATTCTAAAATAAGTTGCTAAACTTTTTTCCCTTTTTTTCAGCTCACCACACTGGGAAATCTTACACCTTCAAGCACTGTATTTTTTTGCTGTGATATGCAAGAAAGATTCAGACCAGCTATCAAGTATTTTGGTGATATCATTAGTGTAGGACAAAGATTGGTAAGTCAAAAAAAATTTTTTTAATTAAATTTCTATTCTCTTTAGTTGAGGCATAGTATATCTTTTTTGGGAAAAAACAATTGTTCTTTTTTTCCTCTCTCTTTTTTTTTTCCAGTTGCAAGGAGCACGGATTTTAGGAATTCCAGTTATTGTAACAGAACAATACCCCAAAGGTCTTGGCAGTACTGTACAAGAACTTGATTTAACAGGTGTTAAACTGGTCCTTCCGAAGACTAAATTTTCAATGGTAATACCAGAAGTAGAAGCAGCATTAGCAGAAATTCCTGGAGTCCGTAGTGTTGTCTTGTTTGGAGTAGAAGTAGGTATTTTTCATATTAAATGTTATTGTATTGATTTGTATTTATCCTTTTAAAATGTCATCTTGACAAACAAATTTTAGTTTATGTTTTTAAGCCTATTTATATTCAGTTTTTTACTATTTTTGAGAATAGAGGGGAATCAAAACAACTTTCTGAATTTAATATGATGTGTTTTATTGTTCTGTTATAATCTCAACACTTTTCTATTAGACTCATGTCTGCATTCAGCAAACAGCTCTGGAATTGGTTGGCCGAGGTGTTGAAGTTCACATTGTAGCTGATGCTACTTCATCAAGAAGCATGATGGACAGGATGTTTGCCCTTGAGGTAACATGACCTCTTTAATATCTATATTTAATTGATATATCTTTTGTAGTAGATCCTATCAAATTTTCCACATAATTCTGCTTTTAAAACAATGTTTAATAACCTAATAACAGCTCTACATTATTGTATTTGAGTTCAGAATTATGGAGAAACTAAAAATTCATGTGAATTCATTTAGGACTTCATCATTATTCACAATGTAATCATATTAAATAACTGGTTGCTGATATCTGAAAGAACTGGCTGACCTCATGATTTTACCACCATGGTCCTAACTTGAATATTCTATGCTATATTCTTCAAGTCTGAAACCAGAAGCTGAGATAATTTCCTGCGAGTATGTACTTTTTTTAGAGGGCATTAGGAAGACAAAAATGCTTGTGCTCTTTTAGATATAGCCCTCACCTCTAGACAAAGACTATACTTTTTTGATATCTGGAAATTAAATATAGTTCTTCGATCTTTGGACAGACTAAATGTGACCATTGAATTAAAAAGAAATGAATAAATAAAGGGGAGAGTTATGATAAAATAACTTTTGGAGAAGATGATTCTTTTCATTGTATTTTCTTTCATCTTATGGGAAAAAGGCTAGAAGCAAAGAGACTAACAAGAAAGGTAGAGATATGTAAGTCGGTGATGGAAAACTCCAGAGTAGAGATCTTCACTGTCAAAATATATAGTATATAATGTTTAATATGTAACATATAACTGACCTTCATATGATATGCTGGGATTGAAGTTTTCAAAGATAAATAATAATTTCAGTTATAGTTCAGGGCTACACATAACAAAAATAAACACTGGTATAATCTTTGGTCTTTGATAAATTATAAAATAAATTTTTAAAAAAGTGGAGACAATAGGATTATTCATTTAATGTTTTATTAATACATGATAATTTATAAAAGGAAATACTGAAGGAGTAGAGAGGAATTATGAAGTTTAAGCTGTGTCACTATAGAGAGGAAACAATTATTGATGGACCAAAATAAAAGTAAATAGCATGGTCTTTTTCTTGCCTTGAAATCTAGACTACTTTTAGTAAGAGAAAGAGAATAGGATGCCTACTTATGAAATAAAATTCCTATCCCATTCTTGTTTAAAGTTGCTACTAAAACTATTAACTAGTAATGTAGTGATCCAAAAGAGAACATATTTTACACACGTATCTTATTGGAAATGATTTGAATACAAATGAAATTGAGTAGCTGAGACACTTAAGTAACTTTTAAAAAAATATATTTTACTTTTTTCCAATTACATGTAATAACAATTTTTAACAATCATTCAAAAAAATTTTGATTCCAGATTCTCTCTGTCCCTCCCTTCCCCCCTTATTGAGAAGGCAAGCAATTTGATATAGGCTATACATGTGCAGTCATGCAAAACATTTTCATATTAGTCATATTGTGGAAGAAAACATGGACTAAAAAAAACCCACCAAAAAAAGGAAAAAATAGTATGCTTTGATTGCATTCAGACTCCTTCAGTTCTTTCTCTGGAGGTGGATGATATTTTTTCATCATAAATCCTTCAGAATTGTCTTGGGTCATTATATTGCTGAGAATAACTAAATCACTCACGGTTGAGCATCCTACAGTATTGCTGTAACTATCTACATTGTTCTGCTTATGCTCACTTTACTTTATATCAGTTCATGTAAGTCCACTACTAGTTATTTTTAAAAAGAAGACTGAAAATTAGTTTGCAGAGGAACATAATTTTCTTTGAAAATTTGAAAGATTTGCCAATATTCTCTCTTGCAATGTTCCTTCTCTTTCTCATCTTATATTTATTCATTGCTAACCCTCCTCAGTGTTCTATTGACAAGTCTGAGGATTCAGGTTTTGTAACTGGTGGTTTCATCAATAGAGATAGGAAAGTTAGGAGAAAGAGCACATTTGGCAATTAGTCTTGTCACTGAAAGGATGTCTGCAGATTCCCATTCTTTGATTTTTTTTTTTAAAGTTTTTTTTGGACAAAAGGTTGCTGGTCTCTATAAAAAGAATTTCCCTTACAAGCTGTCTTATACTGCTTGCAGGGTCCATACTGTATGCTGCTGGAAATGTAAGCTTATCCTTATTCAATATAAGTCCCTTTTTTTTGCTAACACATTGCAGTTTTCATTCTCTTGATTCTCCCATGATCTAAATGCAAGCCTCTCCCCCCTGGATTACAGGAGGTCACCTTGACTCCTTTGATCCCTTTGATCTTGGCCTTGGAATTGAAAGGAATTATGTAAAGAGAATGCCAGCCTTCACAAATAGGTCACACACCAGAAAAGAACATTAGGACTGCTAGAAGGATCTTATCAGTGTTAATAAAGTAATGATTCTTAAACTGGAACAATGGATTTGACTATAAAGTGAGCATTATTTCCATGGATGATTAAGCATAGCTGGGAAAGAGCGAAAGAGACATACACTTCTTCTCCCTCTGAACATGAAGAAACTGAATGTTCCTTTATGTTATCTACTCAATTTAATACCTCATTTCCTTTCTTTCCCCATTAGTCATCTATTGCTAAAGGAAATTGTAGTCTTTGCCTAAAATAATAACTTTAATTCCTAAGCTATTAAAATAGGATAAAACCTGTTGGCCCGCTGAACCCCTTAGCTGTTTTTTGCATTTTACTTATTGCTAACATAATATCAGTTTCAGTAGCTCCTCTCACAGGAACCTTTGATTCTCTTACTCTTATCTTTAAGACAGAGTTAGTGTGTGAGGAGTAAGCCTGGATTTTTGAAGGCTAAGATTCATGCTTGAAAAATTTCATGTTTGATCCCAGAAACAGAACAGCTCTGTTTTCTGATGATTAATTTAACTAATCATAGAAAAATTTGTCACAGGTAGGATGTTAATTAATATTTCTTTTCTACCATGGCAACCAGTAAAACAAAGAAAAAATTTTAAATGGCCACCTTATCTATGTGGCCTCTTTCACCTTCTCCTGTGATGGTGGCAGAGTAGTGGGAAAAGTAACAGAGGGTACTAAAAATCAGTTTTTAATCCATCAACAAACTTTGATTTTACTATTCATACTTTAAATATGAGTTGCTCATCCAAAGACTGATGAGTTGACATAGTATTAGAAGAACTGAATCATATCAATCTTTTTTTATATATTTTTTAAAATCATATCAATCTTAATAGACTTGCTATAAATAAAATTAGAAGAAAGGTCAGGCTCAATCATCAATGTATTTTCCACTTTCCATTTATCAATAGTAGGCCTTTTCTGCCCTATTCACCTCTAAAAGAGGGATCATCAGGGCAGCTAGGTGGCGCAGTGGATAGAGTACCAGCCCTGAAGTCAGGAAGACCTAAATTCAAATCTGGTCTCAAACACTTAACATTCCCTAGCTGTGTGACCCTGGGCAAGTCACTTAACCCCAGTTGCCTCAGCAAAAAGCAAAAAGCAAAAAATAAAATAAAAATAAAAGAGGATCATCTTTGATCATTAAACTCACAGTAGGTAGCTCTGTAATGGCGATAAGCATCATCTGCTTAGTAATAATTAGCATCCAGTAATGGGAGAGTAATTGCATTTTTGGTGAAACAAGATGACAGGGAAAAGAGTGCTGAGCTTAGAGTCAGGAAGAGCTGAGCTTAAATCTGGCCTCAGACACTAACTATGTGACCCTGGGCAAGTCAATTAACCGTTTTGGCCTTAGTTTCTTCATTTGTAAAATGAGCTGGAGAAGGAAGTGAAAAACAATTCCAGTATCTTTTCCAAAAAAACAAAAAAAACAAAACCCAAATGAGGTCAAGAAGAGTTGGACTTGATTCAAAAGACTGAATAACGATATCTCCTTGTTTTAAGTGATACAGTAAGTGATAGCTTCAGGAAGCTTTTGTCTTTAGAAATAAAAGTCATTTAATTTTCATTGCCCTTAGGGTGGACATACATAATTTCCTCTGATTAGCTGCCACAACTACCATCCCCACCATGGATCTCCCTAAGACTTCTGTCTGAACAAGAATGCTTCTTTCCTCATAGCTTGCCCTGGGAAATTTCTTTTGGATCAGAGAATTGATGTATCCATTAGTATTCCTTCATATAACAGCAGCTTCGCTGCCAATATCCAGCAGCCCTTTTTCTATTTGTCATTCCACCTCCTTTCCAGGCTATCACAACATGGCATATGACATGCAGTCCCTCTGAGATACTGCTGCTACGGTGTCCTTCCTTGACCTTGGTTTTAGACAAACTCATCCCAAATTGACTTAAGTCTAAATACAGAGATTTGAGTGTCTATGCCAACTTCTCACAAATTTAATCTATCCCTTAAGAGACATAAAGTTAAGTGGTTGAAATTTTGCAACTAAGGAGGAGGAAAAAATAGGACTATATCTACCAGAGTCTGTTATACTTCTTAAAAACAAAATCCTCTTCTAGAGACTTAGCTCAATGTAGTTTAGAGCTGTGGCTTCCAGGTTAATTGGATATAAAAAGTTAGTCCCAGAGGCTTTACCATTGAATCATCAGGGGTGACAGATGCTGGCAAGCTGTGTTTAGTTGAATGAATGTGTCTTTGATAAATATATTTTTCCAGTTCCTTAATATTCATTCCTTTCTATAACTAAGTAGCCAGTTCATTGATAAGTATAGTAAACAGCACAGGGCAAAGCCCAGATTTCCACACATCCTTTTGTTAGATGGATTATGAGTGCCCTAGCCTATTATACAGGAATGAGTTTCAATCTAACTTTTTTTTGGGGGGGGAGCTTTTATTTTAATTTTTCCCCACATTTATTTTACTTGAAGAAACAATAAGCAAAAGAAAAACAGAAAAGCAATACAAAACAAAATGAAACAAAATAAAAGAGAACATTATCATGTGCCCAGCAGAACCCCAGGAAGGATTCAAAATATATAACAATACCAATTTAAGAAAGTATAATTTTAGTAGAAGAAATTATATTCATAAGTGTTCATCTTTTCTTTACTTTCTTATAAACTGTTCTTTTGTTCTCTTCTGTTTACTTTATTTTTCTCTCCTCTTTCAGCCCTACTCTTATCCCCAAGCAGGCTATAGTTAAGAAAGGATGTATTTATATATACGTATGTAAATATATGCATACACATACATACACACAGACACACATATCTTCCTTTCATTCCCCACCCCTCCCCAGCAAGCTACAGTTAAGAAAAGCTGTATTTACATATAGATATGTAGATATATGCATACATACACAGTCACACACACACACACATATCCCAGATACATACAAGCCTTTACTCTTTCATTAAATTCTGCTCCATAACTTGACTTACTATTACTTAATATTAATTACTATTACTTAAATCCCCCCACCCATAAATCCCTCCCTTCCCTCTTATTTCTTTATAGATTTTGGAGGTACTATATCCTTCGTGGTATATATGTGATATTGCCTATTGAACCCATTCCAAATGTGGGTAGGTTTTCAGAACTATAAGCCCTTCTCCCTCCTCTAATGCCTCTATCTATTCTTCTCTGTACCTCATTAGTATAACATGATTAATATTTTTATCTTTGCTCTGCCAATCTTTCTTTTAAGCTTATCCTATTGTTGATATAAATCTTAAACATAAAATATGCATGTAAAAAACATACATTGTTCATATTTAAACAGTTTGTCCATGTTGAGTTCCTTAAAATTGCCCTTTGATATTGGCTCTTATCTGTTAAATTTTGTTAAGTTCAGATCTGGTTGAGAGAAAGTCCTGAAACTCTGAAAGTTTACTGAATGCCCATTTTTTTCTCATTGAAAATTATAGATAATTTTCCTGGATATGATATTTTTGATCACAGGCCTAGTTCTTTTGATTGTTGGTAGATATTATTCTAGGACCTTTTATTTTGGCTGCTAATAAATCCTGTACAATTCTAATTGTAGCTCTAGAATATTTGAAGTATTTTTTATTGGGGTTTTTTTGTTTTTGTTTTTTGCAAAATTTTCTCTTTGATCTGGGTTTCAAAATTTGGCAATATTTCTTTGTGTTTTCCACAAAGGATCTATTTGAGGTGGTGATCTGTGGATTTTTTCTATTTCTACTTTCCCCTCATGTTCTATCACTCCAGGACAATTTTCTTGGATTATATCCTGCATTATTGTGTCATGGTTTTCATTTTTGGTCACAATTCTTCTTATATTTTTCTTATATTTTCTTATATTTCTTATATTTCTTATATTTTCTCTTCTTGATCTATTCTCCGGTTTTGTAATTTTTATGTTTCACATTCTGTTCTATTTTCTCATTCTTTATAATCTCTTTCATAATTTCTTGGTCTCACTTAGCTTCCTCTTGTCCGATTCTAATTTTCATCAAGTTATTTTCATCTTTGAGACTCAGTACCTTCTTTTCTAATTGGTTAATTTTTTTTCATGATCTTGTATTTTTTGGATGGTTTTATTTATTTATTTAGTTAATTTTTCCTCAGTGTCTCATTTGATTTTTTAATTTTTTTTTTTTTTTTTGAGTTCTGTAAATTTTCTCTGGGCAGAGAGCCATTTCACATTAAGCTTTTTTTTTTTTTTTTTTTTAATACTAAAGTGTCTTTCTCTGAAGATGAATTCCAGTCTTCCCTGTTCCCATAATATGTTTCAATGGTGGGCTTCTTTCTTCTTTCCTGGTTCATTTTTTTTAATAAGAGGTATTAATGTTATCACCTCTGATCGTGGGGTTCAGCTTTCCCCTCTGACTAGGAACCCCAAACCAGAGCTCCACCCTCCTGCAAGTGCCCACAGCCCGCAGCGTCCCCGCCCTGCTGCTTCTGCACTCATGGGTAGTGGTTCCTTCTCAACCAGGGCTGTCTCAGCAGCACAGCTGGGCCTCCTGTTCCCAATCTTCCGGGACTCAAACTCCTATTCCACAAACAGTCTGGGCGGTGAAAGTCTCTGTGGTTCCTGCTGAGGCTCCAGTCACACCCAGGCCCAGGGGGTCCCCACTTGGTGTTTCTGGGGAGCTGGCCCAGAGGTGTTTGTACTCACACGGGTTAATCAGGGTCTTTCCTTAAATGTTGTAGAGTTGTATCTGGAGGACCCCAGTTCTGCCTCAAGCTTTTTTGTTTTTTCACCAGTGTATCTTCGTTCTGAGATGCAAATTTATTCTATCTGTGAGGGAAATCTGGAGAGTTTGAAATTTACCAACTTATTCTGCCATCTTCTCAGAATCTTCCTGCCAATCTAAATCTTTAAAAATGGAATTCTGGAATAGATCAAACCACATCCATTCAAGGAATTTTAATATAGCTAGTAATATTCATATATGGGGCTGTTAGAAGAAGAGGTTTGATAAGAGAGATAAGCAAAAGGTTATAAGAAAAAGAGGTTTTTCTGGTTTATTTCATATTTAATAAAGTTGGATGGACCTCAGAGCCAATTTATTATTGAGAGTTAAGCAGTTTTACTAAATAGGAAGCACTAACTGAATGTGCTCTTGATTGCCTTAGAATCAGGAATTACAATTACAGAATCGAAGAATTTGAGAACTGGAAGGGATCTCAGAGCCTGCCTAATCCATCCCCAATATAAAAGTAACCCCCTCTATAAAATAAGCCGACAAGATTTTGTCTAGTTTCTATTTAGAGAATAGAGAATAGAGAGTAGATTCCACTTTTGGAGGATCTGTAATTGTTAGATAGTTCTTCCTGATATTTTGCCTTTTTGTAACTTTAACCCATTGCTCTTTTGTTCTCTGAGACCAAACAGAACAAGTCTGTTTCCTCCTCTTTACGTCACTCCTTCAAATATTTGGAACCATCTTCCTTATCTCCCCTTGAATCTTCTTTTTTTCAGGCTAAGCTTGCCCACTTCCTTCCAGCAACTTCACATGACACTGTCTTAGATCTCTTTGCTATCTTCATTGATCTCCTGAGAATACTGTCTACATTGACAATGAATGTTCTTAAACTGTGGCCCCCAAACTGAACACAAGGTTGACTATTATCATCTCATTATTCATGGCAGCTTTACCTCTCTGTGTAGCCCAAATTCTCATTAGCTGAGCTCATAGTCCAGTGAAAAAGTCCAGATTTATTCCATAATAAAACTGTAGATCATACTTCCTCATTTTTAAACTTTTTGATTAGATTCGATTTATTGTATCCAAGTGTAAGACTTAACATTTATTGTTACTGAATTTCATCTTACTAGATTTCAATTTTAGCCTGTGAAGATACTTTTAGGGTCCTGAGTGGGTCATCCAATGTATTAGCTAATCCCTCTAGTTTTGTGTCATCTGCAAATTTGATGATCATGCTACATATGCCTTTATCATAGTCATTGATGAGTATGATTAAAAAACAAATAAACAAAAAACAAGGCAAAGCACATATCCCTGAGGTATTCTATTAAGCAATCTCTGCCATGCTGATATTGAACCATTAATAACTGCTTTTTGAGTCCAGCTAGTTAAGTCATTTGATTTTGTTATCTCTAAACCAGGGCTTTTTTTTTTTTTTTTTTGCTGAGGCAATTGGGATTAAATGACTTGCCCAGGGTCACACAGCCAGGAAGTGTTAAGTGTCTGAGACCAGATTTGAACTCAGGTCCTCCTGACTTCAGGGTGGTGCTCTGTCCATTGTACCATCTAGCTGCCCCTAAACCTGAACTTCTTAAACTTTTTCTACTCACCACCCTTTTTTTGCCCAAAAAATGTTTACATGACCCCACGTATATAAGTATGAAAAAGAGGTATATAAATCAAATGTTTTCTGATAATAAATCATAATTTTGTGACTCCCATATTCAGTTACATGACCCTATATAGGGTCACAACCCACATATGCTCTAAACCATATGTCTTCATCTTGTCCAAAATAAAAGTATGAAGTCCTTTATGAAAAACTTCACTGAAATCTAAATAAACTTTATCCATACTATTTTCAGTCTATACTACTTTAGGAAGCTTTTTTAAATAAGTCTATTTTGACATGACCCCCCCCAAAAAAAAAAAAATACTAAGGGTTGGAGCTGGGTTACAAACATTTATATACATAAAGAAGGCCAAAAAAAAATGTTGTATATGAAACTGAATCATATACCTTTAAATATATGTTTGTTTAAACTTTGTTGCAGTTTTTTTGTTGTAAATAGTATTTGCATCACTATTATTAATGCTTTATTCTTTTCAAATGTGTCCCTCTCCCCCAAAAAAGAAAAGAAAAACAATTTTTATAACAAATAGGCATTCAAATACACAAGTTTGTATTTTATTGATTATGACCTGAAACATGTCTCATTCTGCACTTTGCAGACCATGACCTCTCCACCAAAGGATGGGAAAATATAACTGTAGTCTTTTAGAATCCTATTTTGTCTTTGTATTGCTTATAATTTTTTGTCCTTTCAATGTTATTTTCCTGTACATTGTAATATATAATGTTATATATTATATAATAGCTCTTTTAGCCCTACTAATTTGATTCTGTATCAGTTCACAGAAAATTTCCAAAAATCTCTCTGAATCTGTTTTTTTTTTTTTTTGTAATTTATTATCAAACAATAGTATTCCATTTAAAAAAATTTTTTTTAGTTAATAGGCAATTATTTTCTCTCCTTTTCACCTGCCATACCCCAGTTGGGAAAAGAAAAACAGAAAGAATCAAAACCTCTGTAACAAATATTCATAATCCCACAAACTATTATCCCACTGACCATGTCCATGTATACATGTCTCATTTTGCATATTGAATCCACCCAGGTGCTGAGTAGAACGTTACAAAACTGATCCTCTGGAATCATCCCTGGGAATTGCATTGTTCAGATTTCTACAACCTTTATAATTGTTCATTTTAAACAATATTTTTGTTTTATAATAGTATTCTTGTAGTTCTGTTCATTTTACTGAGTTCATACAAATCTTTATAAATTCCTTTGAAGGTATCCTTTTGTCATACTGTTAGCTCATTACATTTATATGCTATCTTTTGTTTAGCTGTTTCCTTGGTTTCCAGTTTTTGGTATTACAAAGAGAGCTAATATAAATATTTTTGAACAAAAGAGTCTTTTTGTTTTCTTTTGATTTCTTTTGGTATAGATCTAGTAGTAGGATTACTGAATTAAAGATTATACACATTTTAGTGAATTTTGGAGCATAGTTAGAAAATGTTTTATTGTTTCATCACCAGTGCTTTGAGTATGTCTTCTCCTCCTATCCTCTCTAATATTTGCATTTTCTTCTTTTTAATCAGCTTTACCAATCTAATGGATATGAAATAGGAGCTCAGCCTTAATTTAATATGCATTTTGCTTATTATTAATGATGTGAAACATGATTATTACTATTAATAGCTTGTTTTTTTTCTCTTGAAAACTGCATGTTCATATCATTTGATCATTTGTTTATTGGGATATTACTCTTGGTCTTATACATTTGAGTTATGTCCTTATATAACTCAAAAATCTTTTGTCAGAAAAAATTTGCCTTAAGTGTCTCCAGTTACCTGTTTTCCTTCTGTTCTTTTACTTAAGAAAATTTCTTCTTAATTTGCTGTAATCAGAATTTTCCATTTAATCATCTGTGCTCTTCTCTATTCCTTGTTTTATTATGATCTCTTTCTCTGTCCTGATTTTCCCTATCCTTGTTTCTCTATTTTCTTTGTTATTTCTTTATGTATCTGGGTCATAAAAAAACATTTTATCCCCTTTGGGTGTTTATTCATGTCATGTTCAATTTGTTTTTTTCTGAAATTAGGTCATTATCTCTTGTTCTATTAATCTTGGAGTTTATATTTTTCTAAATATTCATGTATTTCAGTTAATTTCACTAGTTTCTAACAATTTCCTTTATTCATGTTACAATTTAAAAAAATTTTTTTGATACTGGTAATTTAGTTTTCCTCTTTTTAAAAAAAATCAAATCAACTAATATTTTATTTTTTTGGTTTAAAAAATTGTCAGTTTTACTTATTAATTCTTTTATGTTTGTCTGATTTTAGCTTTCATTTTTAAAATATCTGTCTTCTTTGACTTTTCAGAATTTATATTTTGGGGGGATGTTTAGTTACATGCTTTATTTGTTAGTGAAAATATTTAGAAATATAAATTTTCTCTAAGTATCTAATTTGGCTATATCTCAAACATTTTGGTGTATTATTTTAATGTCATCATCTTCAATGAAATTATGTATTGTTTTTACAAATTATTCTTTTATCCACTAGTTCTTTAAGATTAAATTGCCTCAGAAGAGTTGTGTCAGTATGTTTATTGCATTGTAACTACTAATAGATTTTTAATATTTCTATTTGTATTTATGAGGTTTTAAGGCCTTTGTTCGATGGTCAATTTTTGTAAAAGTGCCATGCATAGCTTATACATATGCTTCTTTTTAATGCTCATTCAATAATCACCAGATTTTCTCATTTATTTTGGTTAAGATTTGTCTATTTCTGAAAGGAGTACAATAAGATCCCCCACAATTACTTAATCTGTCCTTTCATTTAAGTTTTCCATAACATATTTGTTATGGAACAAATTGTTATTTAGTGCATTAAGTTGTTTAGTGCTATTATTTCATATACTTTTCAGCACAATGTAGTTTCCCTTTTTACCTCTTTTAATCACATATATTTTTGCTGTTTCTTTGTTTTAGATAGTGCCTTTTTGAGTTCAGTTGTAGCTTAATAGACTTTGCCCCAGTTCCCCATTTTAACCTTTTGTACATCTTTGTGTTTACAGTGAAATTCTTGTAAACAGAATATTGTTGGATTCTGCTTCCTAATCCATTCTGCAGTTCTCTTCTTTCTAATGAGTTCTATTCATAGTCATAGTAAAACTTTATTTTATTTATATCTTATTATAAGTTCATCCATTCCCCAGTTGGAGCATATCTATTTTGTTTCTACTTCTTTTCTACAACAAAACTATTGCATTAAATATTTTTGTATTTATGGGCCCTTTCCTTTTCTCTTTGATCTTTTTGCTGTATTTATATATATATATCTTGTAGTGATATTGCTGACTGTAGGATATATACTGTTTGGTGACTTTTGGAATATAATTCTAGATTGCTTTCTAGTGTAATTGGTCCAATTTATAGTTTCTGTACAGTATATAAATATTTTTTTCCTGCATGACTTTTTCTTGATGAAGCTTTCCTGTTTCTTTTAAGTTATTGCTTCTCTTCCTAGATGTTTGCTAATATCCTTTACTGATCTCTTATAGAATTTTCCTAGTAATTGTCTAGTTCTGTGTTATTGATAGGGCTCAACAGTCACATCTGTCACTATCTAGGGAAGTAATTCCTCTAGGCCAGGGGAACTCGAATTTATTAGAGGCAAATGGATGGTCTACTCTCATTATTTATCTTGGATATCAAGATACTGGTAGGTAACTTGTCAAAAATTTTAATTTATTCTCAATGTAAAGATCATTTCCCTTGGGAGTATAAAGAGGAGCAAAGTAATTAAATATTTCTGATTTTTCTCTTCTATCAGTTATTATAATCCCTCCTAGTCTAAGAAGGGACACACACACACATACACACATCCCTTGTTCTTAGCTTCTAGTACTAGCATTAGCTTAATCAAAATTTTAGCATTTCTTTAATAGGTCAGTGCCATACTGTCATATTCATACTGTTATCTCACCTTGCTTCCATTTTCTATGTTTTTCTTTTAAAAATCTATGTTCGTTGATGAGGGATACCCGTATTAGTCATTTCAGACAATCTCAATTTTTCTTTCAAATTGTTACATCTTGTGTCTTCTGAATTTCATGTTTGAAAATCATCTGTCTCTCCAAAGCTTACTTCTCCTGTAATAGCTAAACAGATAAAATCTAGTTTCAAGGTCAAATCAATAAACATTAAGTGCTAAATTGTGGGTATACAAAGAAGAGCAAAAATACAGTTCCTTTTTTAAAAGGGGGAAGAGGCTTACATTCCAATAAGGATACATTTAAAATAATTTCCAATTTTCCCACTAGTTTTTTTCAAATATTGTGTTGTTGTCCCAAAAGCTTGGATCTTAGTTAATCAAACCTAATCTATTTCACCAATCTACCACTCTGCCAATACCAAATTGTTTGAGATCTGGTATTACTAACCCACCTTTCTTCACATTTTAGAAATATTCTTGACTTTTTCTTCTTCCTAGATGAATTTTGTTATTATTTGTTATAGTTCTACAAAATAATTTTTTGGTGCTTTGATTGGTGGCACTTAATTCAGGGTGTTAAATTAGGTAGAATTATCATTTTTGTTATATTGCTTGGCTTTGAGAAGTTAATATTTTTCCACTTGTTTAAATCTGACTTTGTGGGAAAAGTGTTTTATAATTGTGTTCAATTTCCCTTGGCAGGTAGGGTCCCAAGTATTTTATATTACCTGTACTTACTTTAAAAGGAATTTCTCTTTATATTTTTTGCTGCTAAGTTTTTTAGTAGTATGTAGAAATGATGATAATTTATGTGGATTTATCTTATATCCTGCCAACTTTGCTAAAGTTGCTAATTATTTCAGCTAGTTTTTTAGGTAATTCCCTAAATATACAATCATATCACCTGCAAAGAATGATAGTTTTGCTTCTTCAATTATATTCTAATTCCTTACTTCTTATTGACATTGCTAGCATTTCTAGTGCAGTATTAAATAATAGTGGTGATATTGTTCATCCTTGTTTCACTTCTGATCTCACTGGGAAGACTTCTAACTTATCCCCATTACAGATAATACTTGTTATTGGTTTTAGATAGATATTACTTATCATTTTAAGGAAAGCTCCATTTATTCCTTTGCTTTCTAGTTTTTGTTGTTTTGTTTAACAGAAATGAGTGTTGTGATTTGTCAAAAGCATCTGTTGAGATTATATGATTTTTTCCTGTTTTATTATATATATGGTCAATTATGATGATATTTTCCCTAATGTTGAATCAATTCTGCTTTTCTGGTATAAATCCCACCTTCTCATAGTGTATAATTTTTCTGATATATTTCTGTAATCTCATTGCTAATATTTTTAATTTTTTTTTCATCAGTATTCACTAAGGAATTCACTAAGGTTTATAGTTTTCTTTCTCTGTTTTTGCTCTTCCTAGTTTAAGTATCAGCATAATATTTGTATTATGAAAGGAATTGGGTAGGATTCCTTCTTTGCCTAGTTTCTCCAAAAGTTTATATAATATTGGAATTAATTGTTAAATGTTTGATAGCATTCACTTATGAATTCATCTAATGCTAAGAATTTTTTCTTTTCTTTCTTTTTTTTTTTTTTGCTTTTTGCTGAGGCAATTGGGGTTAAATGACTTGCCCAGGGTCACACAGCTAGGAAGTGTCTGAGACTAGATTTGAACTCAGGTCCTCCTGACTTCAGGGCTGGTGCTCTAACCACTGCACCACCTAGCTGCCCAAGAATTTTTTCTTAAGAAGTTTACTGATGGGACAGTTAGGTGGTACACTGAATAGAGCACCAGACCTGAAGTCAGGAGGACCTGAGTTTAAATCTGGTTTCAGACACTTAACATTGCCTAGCTGTGGGACCTTGGGCAAGTCACTTAATCCCAACTGCCTCAGCAAAAAAAAAAAAAAAAAGGAGTTTTTAAAGTATTCTATTTCTTCTTCTGTTAACCTGGATAATATATATCTTTGTAAATATTCATCCATTTCACTAAGAATGTTAGATGTATTGGCATATAATTGGACAAAATAGTTCCTAATAATTGCTTTAATTTCCTTTTCATTGGTGGTGAATTTACCTTTTCATCTTTGATATTGTAATTTGATATTCTTTGGTTTTTTTAGTAGTCAAATTAAGCAGTGGTTTATCTATTTTATTAGTTTTTTTTTATTGCATGCCCAATTCATTTATCTGCTTTTTATGTTTTTTATTGTTGTAACTAACTTTTATAAAATTCTATTCATCTCCTTAACTTCTTTCTCCTTATATTATTGTTTTTTAGTTCTGAGAGGAGAAAGTTATATTCTCTCAATAGCATAATTTTATAGCCTAATTCCCTCCTATAACTCATTCCTTTTCCTTTAAAATTTTGGATGCTGTGCTGCTTGGTAGATATATGTTTAATATTGATATTACACCATCACCTATAGTACCTTTTAGCAAAATATATTTTTCCTGATTATCTCTTTTAAGTAGAAATATTTTTATTTTTGCTTTGTCAGAGATCATGATTGCTATTCTTGCTTTTTTTTTTTTTAACCTTGGCTGAAGCATAATAAATTTTCTTCCAACCCTTCATTTTTACTTAGTGTGTCTCGCTGTTTCAAGTGTGCTTCTTATAAGCAACTTATTGTTGGATTCTGGTTTTCAATCCATTCTGCTATCCACTTCTATTTTATGGGTGAGTCATCATATTCACAGTTATGAATACTAATTAAGTATTTCCTTCCATCCTATTTTTTCCTGTTTGCCCGTCTCTTTCTCTCTGTCTCTGACTTTTCCCCTCTTATTTTACCCTGTCCCTCCTCAAGAGTCTGTTTTGCTTCTAATCACTGCCTCCCTTAATTTGACCTTCCTTCTATCAGACCCCTTACTTCTTTTCTTAACCCTCTCTCTTCCTCCTTCCCTATAGGATAAGATCATTTTCTTTACTCAATTGGGTGTGTATATTATATCCCCCTCAAGACAAATCTGATGAGAGTAAGATTCGAGCATTGCCTATCATCACCACCCCTTATTTTCCCTTTTACTTCCATTTTTGCTCTGTTTCATGCTTCCTTTATGAGAGATAATTTCCCCCTTTCTAATTCTTCCCTCTCCCACCTTTCTCACCTTTTCATTTCATTTTTGTTGAAATCATCCTATCATACTCAGCTTATACTCATGCCCTCTATCTATATTTTTCTTCTAACTGCCCTAATAATGAGAAAATTCTTAGAATTCTTAGAATATTAGAATTAATAGCTATCATCTTCCCATATAGCCTTATTGAAACCCTTATGATTTCTTTTCCCTGTTTATTTTTTTTTCTTCTCTTGAGTCTTGTGTTTGAATATCAAATTTTCTATTCAGTTCTGGTCTTTTCATCAGAAAAGCTTGGAAGTCCTCTATTTCATTAAATGTCTATTATACCCCCATTACAGGCTTACACTCAGTTTTGCTACTTAGATTGTTCTTAGTTGTAGTCTTAACTTCTTTGCTTTTCAGAAAATCATAGTTAAGCACTCTAAAAAGAAGAAACATGACAAATGTTGGAGGGATTACAGAAAAAAATTGGATAGTACTGCACTATTGTAATTGTAGACTAATCCAACTGTTCTGGAGAACAATATGGGAACTATGCCCAAAGGTCTATAAAATTATGCATACTCTTTGATCCAGCAACAACACTCCTCAGACTATATTCCAAAGAGATCAAAAGAGGAAAAAGACCTATCTGTACAAAAATATTTATAGCAGCTCTTTTTATGATGGCAAAATATTGAAAATTGAAGGAATAGACATCAATTTGGGAATGGATGAAACAACCTGTGGTATATGAAGGTAATGGAAATGATTGCTCAATAAGAAATGATAAACAAATTTCAGAAAAACCTGAAAAGACTTGTACAAAATGATATTAAGTGAAATGAACAGAACCGGGAAAATATTGTACATAGTATTAACAGCAATGTGTGATGATCAACTGTGAATGACAGGTCTTCTCAGCAACACAGTGATCCAAGACAAATGTAAAAGATTCAGTAAGGAAAATGTTATCCACATCCAGTTAAAGAACTAATGGATTCTGAATATATCATATATTGACAAAAACGATAGTTATATGTAGCCCCTAGCTAGGGGTTTTACACATATCTCAATTGATCTTCAACAATCCTATGAAGAAGGTGCTGTATCCCCATTGTACAGTTGAGAAAACTGAGACAAAGGTTAAATGACTTGCCCAGGATTCCATATTTTATGTTACAGTAGATTTGTATTTGGGTCTTTTCAACTTTAGGCCCAGTGTTCTATTCACTATGCCATGAAACTAAAATAATTGAAGAGACATAATATCATGTTTATAGGGGAATAAGAAAAATCTTAATTTGGAACAAAAAAGAATATTAGAACTTGAGAAAAATATAAACCTAATTCTCAAAATTTTAAATATGAATAGATTAAGCAATCCAATAAAAGCAAAAGAGTGACAGGTTAAGAACACAAAACCTCATCTGTTACAAGGCACACATTTTAAAAGACATATACAGAAATTAAATTTATAGGTCCTTAAAAGTAGCTCTGAAAACAGCTGCAGAAAATCTCTGAGGCTTAGAACAGTGTGTCCTCCACTGTGGAAACAGAGCCCTACTTTAAGAAAGAATTAAAAGTCAAGAAATAGACTGGAAAAATGTGCAACAAGAAAAAACTCTGTTCATAAAAAGTAAGGTGACAAGAAATATCAAAATACACACTCAGAGGAAAATAGTAAGGTCAAAACTCCAACATCCAAGGCTTCTAAGAAAAATATGAATTGATCTCAGGCCATGGAAAAGCCTAAAAAGGGTTTTGAAAATCAAATAAGAGAAATAGAGGAAAAAATAAGAAGAGAAATGAGAGTGATACAAGAAAATCATGAAAAATTAATCAACAGCTTGGTGAAGAAGACACCAAAAAAATTACTTAAGAAAATAAATCCCTAAAAAGCAGAATAGGCCAAATGATAAAAAGAGGTAACAAAAAGCCAATAAGGAAAAGAATGCCTTAAAAAACAGAATTCATCAAGGAAGAAAAGAGACACAAAAATTTACTGAAGAAAAAAATTCCTTAAAAAGTATAATTGGCCAAATGGAAAAAGAAAGTGCAAAAGCTCACTCAAGAAAATAATTCCTTAAAAATTTGAATTGAACAATAGGAAGCTAATGACTTATGAAAAATCAAGAAACAATAAAACAAAACAAGAGGAATAAAGAAATAGAACACAATATGAAATATCTCAGTAAAAAAAAAAAAAATTGACCTGGAAAATAGATCTAGGAGAGATGATTTAAAATTTGTTGGGCTACTTGAAAGCAGTGATTTAAAATAAAAAAGAACCTAGACATCATCTTTCAAGAAATTATTAAGGAAAACCTCCCAGATAGTTGAAAACCAGAGGGCAAAATAGAAATTGAAAGAATCCACCAATTACCACCTGAAAGAGATCCCAAAATAAAAATTTCCAAATATAGTCAAATTCCAAAGTTCCCAGTTCAGATAGAAAATACTGCAAACGACCAGAGACAATTTAAGTGTTATGCAGTCATAATCAAGATAACACAAGATTTAGCAGCTTCTACATTAAAGGATCAAAAGGCTTATCTTCAAGAAGGCAAAGGAACTAAAATTGCAATCAAGAATCACCTACCCAGCAAAATCCTTCAGGGAGGGGATGGGGAGAACGAACATTCAGTGAAATAGACATTTAAGCATTTTTAATGAACAAAACAGAGCTAAATAAATAATTTACTTTCAAATATAAGACAAGAACAGCACAAAATAGTAACCACGAAAAGGAAAATGATAAAATTAAACTGTTTACATTCTTATATGGGAAGATGATACTTGTAACTCATATGAACTTTCTCTTTATTAGGGCAGGGAAAAGGAGTATTTATCTGAGAAAGGAATGTACTGGGAGAAAGGGAAAGGGAGAGGTAGAATGAAATAATTATCTCACATAAAAGAGGCAGTAAATTTTTTTACAGCAGAGGGGAAGAGTGGAAGGTAAGGGGGAGTGAATCTTACTATCATAGAAATTGGCTCAGAGAATTGTATAAATATGTTTATACGTATTGGATTTAACATATATTTTAACATGTTTAACATATATTGGATTGCTTGCCATCTGGGGAGGGGTTAGGGGGGAACAGGAGAAAATCTGAAACACAAGGCTATGCCAGGGTCAATGCTGTCAAATTATCCATGCATATGTTTTGAAAATAAAAGGCTTTAAAAAAAAAAAAAGGAATTGGCTCAGAGAGGACATGACATACACACTCAATTGGATATAGAAATTTGTCTTACCCTATAGGATAATAGAAGGGGAAGGAGATGGGAGGGAGGGCAGATTGGGGAAAGGTGTAGTTAGAAGCAAAACACTTGAGGAGGGGACAAGGTGAAATGAGAAAGAATAGAATAAATAGTGGAGAGACAAGGATAATTGTAAAAAAAAATTTTTTTTGAAGCAAGTCTCTCTGATTAAAGGCCTCATTTTTCAAACATAGAGAATTGAGTCAAATTTATAAAAATAAGTCATTCCCTAATTGATAAATAATCAAAAGATTTGAACAATTTTCAGATGATGTAATCAAAGTTATTTATAGCTATATTTTTAAAAATGCTCATACTCTACTGATTGGAGAAATACATATTAAAACAAGTCTGAGGTGCTGTGTCATACCTACTACAATAGGACAGAAAATAAAAATGACAAATGTTAGAGGATATGTGAGAAAAATTAGACATTAATATATTGTTGGTTTAGTTGTGGACTAATTCAACTATTCAATAGAGTATACCCTTTGACCTAGAAATATTACTACTATGTCTGTATCCCAAAAGAGATAAAGAAAAAACATCAAGAAAAAGAATCTATTTGTTCAAAAATATTTATAATGGGTCTTTTCTAGTGGCAAAGAATTGGAAATTGAGGGGATACCCATCAATTGGGAGATGACTGAATAAAATGTAGTATGTAATTATGATAGAATACTACTATCTTATAAGAAATGATGAGCAGGATGCTCTCAGACAAACCTTACATGACAGACTTACATGATCTGGTTCAAAGTGAAATATGCTATGTGCAAAGTAACAATATTCTAAGATGATCAGCTGTGAATGACTTAGCTATTCTTAGCTGTACAATGATCCAAGACAGCTCTGGGGAAATTATGATGAGAAATGCTGCCCATCCCCATAGAAAGAACTGATGGTATCTGAATATAGACTGAAGCATACTCTTTTAAAATTTTATTTTTCTTGAGGGTTTTGGTTTTTTGGGCCTATGTTTTCTTTCACAACATGACTAGTAGAGAAATGTTTTTCATAAATACACATGTATAACCTGTATCAAATTGCCTGCCTTCTCACTGGGGAGTTGAAAAGAGAGGAAGGCACAGAATTTGACACTTATAAGTTTTCAAAATGAATGTTAAAATTCATTTTTACATATAACTGGGGAAAAACAAAATACTAAATAAATTCAAAACAAAGGGCATAGACTCAAATAGAGACTTAACAATGAAATTCTAGATGAGTTCATCTTTCGTGAATGAAATTTAATCTCCAGGCAAGATACCATTTGTTAACAGGGACATGCCATCTAATAATAAAAGCTGACTAAATGGCTTTCCCTCTGGCCAAAAGACCTTGAATTGAGGGTGCAATACATTTAAGCATAGAACAACAACAAAAAACAAACAAACAAACAAACAAACAAAAAACACAGAACAAGAGTCATATAATTGGCCTAACGTTACATAGGTGAGAGATTATAATCGATTACATCAAAGAAAGGGGGCATTTCTGCAGGGGTGGTGACAATGACCCCTCTATCTCTAAGAAATACTTTTGTGAATTTTATGGATCCTATCTGTATTTTGAGGTTACTAATAAAGGAAGACTTACTGGTAACTAGGGAATTAGTTAAAGACTACCTTAATTGTTGATGATGGGACAAAATCAAATAGTCCTAGCTTTTCAACTTTGTGGGAAATGATAATTTTTTATGGACATATTGAGAACAGAATTCTTCTTTAATTGATAGTCATTGTGGGAAAGCTTAACTTGGGTATCAAACTTCAGAGTCAGAAAACATACATCATTTACTTTTAAGTTAAGTTTGCTATCTTATATGTGCATGGCTTGTGGTGTCCCAAAACAATTATAGTAGTAATATAAAAGATCCCCATAAGAACAATGAATAAGTTTGAAATATTATAAGAATTACTAAAATGTGATCTAAGAGACATGATTTGAACACATGCTGTTGGAAAAATGGCTCCACCAGACTTGTTTGATGCAGGGTTTCTACAAACCTAAAATTTGTAAAGGAAAAAAAAAAATCCACAATATCTGCAAGGCTTAATAAAGTGAAGCACAATGAAATGAGGTGTGCCTGTATGGGAACTAAGGGAATTTCTTTTATATCAAGGAAAATATCTAAATAAAAGCAAATGGCTTATTCAAGAGGGCATAAACTGGAACCCTTCCTAATAAAAATAGGAGTAAAGCAAAGATGCCTACTCTCCCTCCTTTTATTTGATAAGAGTTTTGGAAGAAGTTCTAGCAGTAACAATAATACTAGAGGCTCAAAATTAAATGTGTAAAGATGGGTAAAGAAAAGAAACTATATTTGCTGGTAATATGATGGTTCACTTAGAAAATCTTGGAAAATCAGTAAAGATACTAATGAAGACAATATCTTTAATAAAGTTATAGACTGTAAAATAAGCCTTCAAAAATTAACAGCATTCTTATATAATAAATAACAAAATTCACCACTAAAAATGTACCTGCTCTTCGAATTAGGAATACTATTACTAGATCTGTATCTTAGAGAGATCAAAGGTAAAAGGACCAAACATACAAAAATATTTATAGTAGTAGTTTGTTTTTTTATATGTGTGGTGGCAAAGAATTGGAAATTAAGGGATTGTCAAAGTTGGGGAATGGCTGAACAAATTGAAGTATATGAGTGTAATAGAATATTACTGTGCTTTAGGAAATGATGCATATGATATGCATTATAGATAACATGATAGAGAAATATAGGAAACATACATAGTTCATCAGATATAAGAAAATAGTATACTCACTGACTTCAAATCTATAAACAGAAGGAAAAAACCACACACAAAATCAAATTATAAAGTACAAGAATGACTTCAAAGAAGAGATATGAGCAGATGCTCCCACTTAGTAGAGTTGGAAAAATACACACACACATATATATATATATATATATATATATAACTTTTATTAGAGTTGGAGGAGGAAAAAAGGAATGATGTTTTTAAAAAGTAGATTAATAAAAATTATTATTATTTTTTGCTGAGACAATTGGGGTTAAGTGACTTGCCTAGGATCACACAGCTAGAAGTGTTAAATGTCTGAGATCAGATTTGAACTCAGGTCATCCTGATTTCAGGGCTGGTCTTCTATCCACTACGCCACCCAGCTACCCCATAAAAACTTTTTAATAAAGAAAAATTGGAATAAAAAAGCTTTTCTGAAAGACTCAGAGCAGCAGCTTGAATTTCCTCTAAGGCCGAAAGCATTGATCTCAAATTTTAGAGGATTAGGAAGTTTTCCCACTACTACAGCTTCCCTTCCTCCATCTCTATTTTTTTTTTTCTTTCATATAATTTCTCAGATTTAGAAGCATATCTTCTAGTATTGTTTTTTTCAACATCATCCCATAGCTGTTTGCCACCAGGTGCTATGGGTCAGTATCATGCAGGGTGTTGGAACTCTGCTTTGTCCCTTGAAATAAGAAATATCGGCCATTTTGGCCTCCTAATTTGCAAGACAGCTTAAGAAGCTGTCCTAAATTTAGATATCTACATGGCATAAATGAGGGGTCTAGCACATTAAGTGAATGTAAAAGAATTGTTTTCTCTAGCTTATAAAGATACAAGTACTGAATAGAGAGGAAGGACATTTCTTGTTAGTTTTGGTTCTTTCAAATTTACCAGCAAACCTCCCCTTATCTTCTTTCCTCCATGGAAATAGTGGCTGATGGCACAGACCTTCATATTATGAAAGAAGCATGAAGGCCCTTGGCGTTTTGTGTTTACATGGCATTATGTCTTGGGCTGGGAGTTAAGATGAGGATACCAGCTATGACAGTTGGCTCAGTTATAGGGGCCAGGCCTGCCTCATCTGTCTTGAGTCCAAATCCAGCCTCAGATACTTCTTAGCTGTATGATCGTGGACAACCTTATTAGCTTCAGTTTCCCCATCTGCAAAATGAATTAGAGGAGGAAATGGCAAACCCCTCGAACATATTTGCCAAGAAAACCCCATAAGGGGTCCCCCAAAGTCGGGCATAACTAAAGCTACTGAACCCCATCACATTAAGACATCAGATATTCAAGGGAAAGCCTAAAGTTATGCATAAAACTTATAAAAGTTATGCATTAAAATGCTTTATCTTCCTACATAGGGAAAGGCGATTACTGGCTACATTGTGTCTAACTTCCACTTATTGACAGACCTATCTGTTCTATATGCCAGGGTCCTCTAGAAAATTAAATCTATACCACAGCTGGGAAACTTCCCACTTAAAGTCCTGACTTCTTTCTCCAAGCTGCTGTTTATCCTTTTTAATGTGTATAGGCCTGACCCTAGCCTGCCACAAGGTCTAAAGAGAGTGTTCTCTATTTCATGCTCTTTAATTTAGGTTTATTATGTTGCAGTAGAGATTTAGCTCATTTCTCACTTGTATACTTTATTTCGCACTATCCAATTCTCCCAATATATCTATCACCTATTAGCAAGTCTACTGCAAAGCATCTGTTACTAAACTTCAGGTCTATTTTAGGATTAAAGCAGAAAGGAGGTCAGTTCTCATCATTGACTTTAAGTATAGTATTTAGAAGCCTTGGCTTTCTATAGAATTACTTTATTATAACCTGATATGCCTTTGCTATTTGGAAACAGTTTTATTTCTTGTACTGATTTTATTTATTTTCTTTTTTTAGCGTCTTGCTCGTACTGGAATAATTGTTACTACAAGTGAGGCGGTGCTGTTACAGCTGGTAGCTGACAAAGACCATCCAAAATTCAAGGAAATACAGAACCTAATTAAAGCAAGTGCTCCGGAATCTGGTCTTCTTTCCAAAGTGTAGGATTTCAAAGGATTGGTTGTTAATCCACCCTAAATAAGAACAAAATTATAATCACAGATGTGCTATCTTCTTACATGTATACAGTTGAAATGTTAAAAATTGACTACTTTTTTGCTTACCTTCACAAAATTGATTTGATTAGTCTATTTGGGGACCAGAATTTGGTCGCAAAAATCAAAGCTTTTCAGTGTTTATTATTTATTTTCTATATTTCATCGTTGTTCTTTTATTTTTGAAACATTGCATTTGATCCTGTTTGTTGTAACGGCTCATAAAAATTCATACTTATGTAAAATTTCTCAATTAGGCACTTTGTTAATAATAAAAAGTACTTGTAGTGGTTTCACTTTTGGCATTAACATAATATAGCATATAAATATATAGATTCCATGCTTTCTCATAATGTAAACTGATTAAATGAAAGTTATTTTAAAAGAATTTCAAATTTTTTCTGAATTTTTTTTCAATTAAAAAGAATATTTTACTTATTCTTTAAGTAGGAGTAAATTTTCAAGTCATGATATTTACTTTGGGCAGCAGAAGCTGGTTCTTATTTATTATACTCCTCACTGCCTTATTATCTTTGACCAGAGAATTATCAAACATCAGTACTTTTCTCTCTGATCTTCATTTTTTTTTTCTCTCACTTGGTAGCTTCTGTAACTCTACATTATTTTTTCCTAGAGGATAAGCAACTTCTTATTCATCAGGACATCTAACTCCCTCATCAACATGAGGAGTCTCAGTTATGTGTGTGTTTTTTTAAACTCCTTTCATATATATATATATATATATGGTTGTTTTTTTTTCTCTACTTTACAATTTCTTAACAAGAGTTAATTTTTGCTTTTACAACTTTTTTCCCCATTGAAGCCCCATTTCTATTTTCCAAGAAATACTTTATTGTCCCTTGGTAACTAGAAGCATGGAGAGAAAAAAAA